>JAODXP020000510.1:0-19335 GCA_027497455.2 Sardinella longiceps | reverse complement strand
GTTAATCAATTAAAAGTTTCTAACCAATCTGAATACATTGTACAGTAGTGTGAAACTGTAACAAGCTGGTATTCATTTGAATATACCATACTGTCTATTTCAGTAAAATTCTTGAAGTTAACTATCTGCATAACTGCTCGGACAGCAGTGAGGGCAGAATAATAGTAGTCATGTGGACTACAAGTGGCTGACAAACTTCATTCATACACGGCTCATATTTGTGCATATAGAGTTTACATAGGAATTGGTTATAAAGGGCCTATATAGGGTTTATTATGCAAACAATAAGAAGCCTGCTTCTGGGCCTAGCATTTCCAGCTTATATGTAGCCTATTTTCAATGTGTCATGATTTGAAACTGTATGCTTTTGATTATTGAAATCAATGGAAAGGGTATAACATGATAAAGATGTTAAAGGGCAATTTCAGTCATTTTAAACAAGAGCTCTATACTTACTGATGACAGTGATAGAGCTTTTGTTTAAAATGACTGAAGTTGCCCTTTAATGATGCTGAGTAGAATGAGGAAAGGATGTTGCAAGTTGAGCATGTACAATAACCTCTTGATGTACCACTTTTCTTGGTAGCACGTGCTAAAATTGGGCATGCACTCAATATGATTGTTTGGGAATAAAAATGTTTGAAATAAAATCAATTTAATTGTCTTCATAAGTTGTTTCCTGTGCATTTGTCATGCTTAGCCAAAAATAAATCGCTCACAAAAAGTAAGGAAACTTGACTTTCGCCATAGAGTGGGAAAGTTTAGCCCTGTTATGCCCCGGTTATGTCCCACTTACACCCTTCGAAAATCGCCCGAGACCAGGAAGCACACTGACTGAGCATTTTCGCTATTGATGTTTCGAGAACTCCCGCTCCGGCCTTCACTCAGTCTAATCGGGAGCGTGTCTATGGCCTCGTTCAGATTGGCATCCCAAATCCGATTTGTTGCATATACAGATTGTATCTAGAATTGATTTCAGGTGGTCTGAACAGGAGAAAACCACATGAATTCGGATTTTTCCAAATCTGTTACGCCCCACTTACCTATGTGGTGTCAAATGCGATTCACATCGGATATGCTGCAAACTGAACAGCTTTTCCACATGGGATAAAATTTCACCGCGTCACTTGCGTCATTAGTCACGTGACACAAACATCAACACGTGGAATGCAGATGGACGGAAGTGAGAGATTAATGTTAACTCTCCTTTTAATAAACGGTATCGTTTGCTACAACAACGTGTCAGTGCGCGTTATGGATTTGCCGCAAGTTGCATATGACCTGGAGTTTACCTCGCGTGTGGAAAGCAACGTTTACCTCGCGTGTGGAAAGCAACGTCAGTGAAAGTTTTCAACCACGCATCAGAAAGGCAACTAACAGTGCTGGACTGCAGTGATGCACTGAAATAAAGATGAGTAACGCTATTCTTGCATCTCTGATACTTCCTTGTCACTTGTAGCTGTGTGCTACGGCCCCACTTAACCATCTGACAGAGAAACAACCAACTCTCTACCCTCCTCGCTTTTGTTTATTTGTGGGCGTGATGCGTTAGGGTACCATAGAAACCCACGTGGATATGGCAGGTGATTAGCGGACATGGAGATCCGATATGACAAGCAATGTGAACGCGGTCGATAGAGAGATCTGATGTTGATCAGATATGAAAAAAATCAGATTTGGAGTGCAGTCTGAACATAGCCTATGTTCCCACAGCTCTATGTTCCCACAACTCTATTTTCCCACAGTTCTATGTTCCCACAGCCCTATATTCCCACAGCCCTATATTCTCACATTTCTAAGATTTTTTTTTTCTTTCTTCAAAGTCAGGTACTATATTCTTACATTTCTACCCCTGCCTGGTAGACCCCCTATGTAAGTTCAAGCAAGATTCGATCTTGGTATTATTTGCCTTCAATGGTGACTTCCAGGACTTCCATTCTAATGTGGGGGTCAGCTCTATGTTCCCACATTTGTTAGGAATTTTTATTTTTCACAGAATGTTTGGAAATTAGGCCCTATGTTCCCACAGCCCCACGGCCCAATTTTCCAAATTTCCTATGTTCCCACAGCCCCATGCTTTTTAAATTAGACCTATTTTCCCACAGCAATATGTTCCGATAAGGGCATGTTCACACCAACACAGGTAATATTTATCCAGTTAGCCTTTCCGTTCACATTACAATGGAAGATTCTGAAAATGAAAATGATTCCAAAAATGATTGCTGTGGTCGATTTCAAAAATGATCGCTGAGGTGGATGAATATAAAATCGTTGTGGAATGTGGATGCAAAGCATTCTGAAAACAAGAGTGGATGAAGATCGTTTTCATTGCAATATATATCTAGGCAGCACAACACAAAAGAACCCTACCCTTACCCTAAACCTAACCCACTACCTGGAAGGCACCATTGAGGGCAAATAATACCAAAGATCGAATCTTACTTGAACTTACATAGGGGGTCTACCAGGCAGGGGTAGAAATGTGGGACTATAGTACCTGACTGAAGAAAGAAAGAAAATAAAACTCTTAAAAATGTGAGAATATAGGGCTGTGGGAACATAGGGCTGTGGGAACATAGAGTTGTGGGAACATAGAGCTGTGGGAACATAGACACGCTCCCCTAATGTGAACGGAAGGGCTAAATGGATAAATATTACCTGTGTTGGTGTAGGCATGCCCTTATCAGAACATATTGCTGTGGGAAAAAAATCTTTGTAATGTGAGAGCATGCGGGGCTGTGGGAACATAGGGCCCAATTTCCCAAATTTCCTAAGAAATGTGGGAACATAGGGTTGTAGGAACATAGGGCCTAATTTCCAAAAAATCTGTCAAAAATAAAAATTCCTAACAAATGTGGGAACATAGGGCTGTGGGAACAAAGAGCTGACCCCGTCTAATCAGCTACGGGGTTGGTGATGACCATTTAACCTTTTGTTCAGAGTAAAAATGTGAACGAAAAATGGTCAAAAGTCAATAGACTCAGGTGTGTAGGGGCCTATTTGAGCAAAAAGTGAAGAACTACCTGTCCCATAAGTCAATGCGAGCGATAACATTTCTTTAGTTTTTGACCTAACGGTAGTTCACTGAGCCTCCTTATCAGTTGAGTGCATCACAGTGACTTAAGTCCTACAGTTTAATGCGAGTGGATTCCACTTAAAATACATGGAACAGATTACCTAGCAACGGTAATCTCCTCCAAGCGAAGGCGCCGTTTTACACTGCGGAATGATGGGTTTTGTAGTGGCTTCTTTATATTACGTTTAAAATACATTTTTTATTAAATCAAAGTTGAGCCATATGAACCCGTAGCATTTTTAAGATCACAGGCAATCCTTTTGTTTTGCCGTAGCTAGTTGAAAGTCTACGTTGTGTGGTTAAGACAGCGTGAGTAATAATCAATTTCTCAATGGCGAAAATTATGCCATTTTTACTCCACGAAACAGGTCTAACCAGGTCGAAAGTGCTGTCAGTTTAACGCATTAATAACGCCGTTACCGCAAACCCATTTTAACGCCGTCAATTTTTTTTACGCGCGATTAACGCATTTGACCCGCCATTTTCAATGGAATGTGAAAAAAAATTATCTCCAACATTACACCTCCCGACGTTTCAGCATGTCCTATGTTTACTTTAGGCTTGAAGTAGGCCTACTGCTCATGCCTACAGTGGCCTACACACGCACTCACTCACGGGTGTAGATGTGTCTGCTCTGCTGTCTCTGCTGCTTCCATGTCAGTGAAAACAAATATTCAACAATCGTTGACGTTCACTCGCGTGTTCGCATATTTAGGTTGTTAATTAGCTAGAGGATTAATGTTGTCACTTAGAAATAATCTTCCCAAGACTATCAGAACAAAAGGCACTCTTTCTACTTTCAAGAGACTTTTGAAGACGCAGCTCTTTCAAGAGTATCTCTTGTCCTAGTTCCTTAAGTTCCTTAAAAAATGGCACTCCTAGTAGGCACTTACTTGTATTGTGTTGCAGTTTGATTGTTATCCCTCTTTTGTAAGTTGTTTTGGATAAAAGTGTCTGCTAAATGCATAATGTAAATGTAAAATGTTTTTGTATATCAGGACAGAACTTCTCCCTCGCTGTGATGTAGTGCCAATGGCAACTGTCAGGACACAATTTGAAGAACTTATGCTATCTCATGGTGTTAGCTCTGTAGTTCCTTTTAACGTTGTTAATGTTTATTTGTTCATGGTGTTTGTTCATGTTGTTCTTGCTGTTGCAGGAAAAGTAAAAAAAAAAAAAAAGATTTGTCACATTTTGTCGTTCACATATTGCTTAGGTGATTCTATTAGGTCTATTAGTGTGGTCTGACAACCTTTGTAGGATCTTAATTGAAGGGAAAGCATCCCTGAGGTAATTTAAGCACCCTGTGTGGTCAACAAACTGGGTGTGTTATGGGTGCATAATAAGAAAGAACCACAGTACTGAGTTTTCACATTTCCATTTTACTGATCCACCATTTCAACACATGATCTTTAACTAACTACCTGTTTGCAATGGTTATCATGCCATGTTAATGTATATAGTTGTCACATGTTAATATGTATTTGTTCATGACGTTTTTTGGTGTTGTTTTGCTGTTGCAGGAAAAGTTTAAAGAAATAATAATAATAATAATAATAATAATAATAATAATAAAAAAACGGATTTCATATGTTATAATTTTTTCACATTTTGTCATAAGTGTGTTTGACCTGAACTAACGCGAGATGTAGAGTAGTTCACCGCTCAGTATGTCGATCTCGCGGTATTTCAGACGAAACACGGCGACGGAAGCTTACAAACTACATAGAGACAAGCTTTACATATAACCTTATATCTAAAATGTGCACTTTCAAAGTTCTCTATGCCTCGGTTTAAACACCCACGGGAATCTACGGAATGACGTTTGGAGCAACTTTGAGCTTCGTCAATGGTGGAAATTATGGAGGTAAGCTACAGTTTTCAACTCAGACTATCAGGTGCTGGGCCACTCCAACGTTAAGCCTATGTGTAGCCAATCGGTTAACTAGCTGTATTCCCGAGAGGAGGCGTCAGGTGCAAGTGAACTATCTGCAACAAGTCCAGGCTCCGATCATTATTTAACATATTTTAAGACAGAATCACACCGGCTTTCTCCTTTAAAGAGTCACCATCCAGGGTTTTTTTTTTGTAAACATGTGAACTAGCAAATAAAAGACATCAACCTCTCTGGCAGTACTTGAACATGTTAATAATTTCTGATGCTGTAACTGGGTTTTCTTTTATTTTAAATTGGTATTCACCCCCTCCAATGAATGCTGATAACAGCATTAAAATGAAAATAAATAAATAAAAATGGGACAAAAAGAAATCGAGGGACATTTACAATAGAATGAAATTTGCGATTAATCGTGATTAATTATGAGTTATATATGGCAAAAATGCGATTAATCGTGATTAAATATTTTAATCGCTTGACAGCACTACTTTTTAGTCAATTTTTAGTCAATTATAGTCATACACACCACAGTGCTGTCTGTTGATGTTTCATAGTTTTTGTGGTGACATTTGAAGCATGTTAAGGTGGGTGAGTTGGTCCAACTTTACTTTACTAGCTTGTCTCGAGTAGCTTAAAGGGCAACTTCATCATTTTCAACAAGAGCTCTATTGCTCAAGCTACTTGAGATTAGCCAATACTGAAGATGCAAGACATTTTGGTCTAACCATATAGGTTTCCTTGGACAGAGAATAATCACTTAAAACCAATGGGGCAGAAATTTGAACTGTATTTTTAACATCTTAACATGCTCCAAATGTCACCACAAAAACTCTGAAGTATCAGCAGACACCTTACAACACAGAACTGTATTGTGTATGACTACAAATGGCTGAAAAGTGTTAAAACTGTGTGTTTATGCAAGCAGCCAAACATTGTTTGCATAAAACACTATTTCAACCACTTTGTCAGACATTTGTAGTCATACACACTATATATATATACTACAGTGGTATGTTGTGATGTGTCTGATGATGTTACATAGCTTTCGGGGTGATATTTGGAGTATGTTTAGATGCTGAAAACAGTTTAAAAATCTGCCCCATTGGGCTAGTTATACAGGGTGTCCGCGGGTTTGTAAAAAGTTGTAAAAGGTAGTAAATGAAATCAGGTCAAATTAAGGCCAGTAAAAAGTAGTAAAAAGTAAGATGCGTCATCTGACGAGGTAGGGTAGACTGAGTACATTTGAGACAGGAGTACGGTTGAGACTTGTTAATATCTTGCGTGCACAACAAGCTAGAACTATGATTTTTGCTACACACATGGGCATTAGTACCCTGTTTAATCATGGAAAATTTGGATATTGTGCATACCTCCAGTCCAAAGATATTGGGGAAAGTATTTTTACCATAGTGAGAATTTCACTTAACCATGTCCCTTCCACAGTGAATATCTTAATACTCCTGCTAGACTGTTAAACTTATCTTACACCATTTAAAAGGCAATTCTCTGCTCTATAAATTGACATATTTCATATAATCATATTATGCAAGCTGGTTGCATTATTTAGAAAAATATGCAAGATGGTCAGCAGGGTACAGTTGAGACATAACGATTCAATTGTCCCCTGGATGAATTCCCATTGGATTGCATGTTGTTTATCTGTGTCTATTATGATAGAATTTAGGCAATATGTAACACAAATGTCAATAGAATAAAACATTTTTCATATTTAAACTACATATTATTAAAGGATATACGTTTCTAACATGATGGCTGTAAAGATAATATAATATTTTATAAAATGAGTGATGATAAAACAAAGAAAAATTATTTTTTCCTCTTCAAACTTGATGTGCCTGTTGTATCTCTTTTTCTAAAGCTGATCTAGAGGAAAAAGTATGGATTTAACTAAAAAGAAACTCTAAAATTACATATTTTAAAAATGAGCCATCTTGGCTTGTCAGCCTTAAAGCATTCTCAATGTGTCTCAACTGTACCATGCTGTGTCTCAACTGTACACAATACTTTAGAACTATGGGTACAGTTGAGATAAAATGCACCTTGTCTTTAAGAGTTAATTGTCAAAAAAATAAACAACATAGCAATATAAGTTTTTTGTTTTATTGTAGTGCAGACTTATAGGATGCACCATTTAAAAAATAACTAGTTTTCAATATGTTTTTAGTGACGAAAATTTGAGTCGTAGTGGAGAGAGCAAAAACTGTCTCAACTGTACTCAGTCTACCCAATTTTTTGAGCCCCCAAATGACGCTATGAATTTTTCAATTTGTTTAACTTACATCCATCGTAACTCCTTAAATTACTAAACTTCTGTGGACTTCGCCTATTGTATTATTTTGCGTTGCGAGTGGAACCTGAGTGATAAGCTGCAGATGATGTCACGCCTGCCTACCTCACGCGCGCTCAATCAATCTGGGTAACCTACCTGCCAGATCTCTTCGCAAGTTCGCTATTAGTTAATTTCAAATAAAGGAACAGTAACAAAGGCTATGAAGATTAGACGACTTGAGGTAAAAGGCTGTGAGTGAAACTGTCGCCCCTTTTTTGTTGTCTGTCATGTCATTAAGGACTTAAAACACCCATGAGGATAAATGTTGCACCAGAGACAGTGGGTGAAGCAGGTCATTGCGGATTAGAATATCCATCGAGACTATCTGTCGCTTTCGCTAAACCCCTACAGCCTATTTATTGTCAAACTGTTCTGCCGAAGTGCAAGAGGGGAGCCGCAAAACATTTTAACTTTTGATGTTGAATTTGTCTGTCATCTGTTAAAAAGTTCCCATTTAGATGTCTAAATTACTTCCACTCTGTCTTTTGAGGCATAGCCTTCATGTTTTCATATCCGCTCACTAGACTTTGCCTCGTAATGCCATACATTTCGGCTACATTATCCGTCAAAGCCCCTATAAGGATCAAAACGATTTCAAATGAACCGTCATTTTTGCTAGCTAGCTTGACTTTGCAAATCACCAGTGCTATGAATGAGGCTAGATTTAAGAAAATACAGCCAAATAGCACGTCAGTAATGATTTTTTTAAAAATCATACAGTGATTTTGAGTATTTCAAAGAATTGTGGAGAGATCACTGAAGCTATTGTCAGCGTGCGCCTGCCTGTGCGCTGAATTGCACATAGGACTCATGAGAAATTGAATGGGGAAAGGACAGATGGCTCTCACCCAATCCTGTTCTCTTATGATGAGCCCCGTGTAACCTTATATGTCCACATGAGTGATAAATATAAAGGTAAATAATAAACATATTCAGAACAATAATATATATGATCCTGAAAGTTAAAGTGTTGATGATGATGGGAGTATAGCCTAACAGTAATTTAGGGGTGCTGTGAATGCAAAAAAATGTTGATGGGGTGCCTTGAGCTCAAAAAGTTTGAGAACCACTGGACGAAAGCAAAAATAGATATTTCAGATTTTAGTTGCATTTTTGTTATGAAGTGTCCCCGAACATGTACAGTAGGTTGCATAAGGAAAGAGAGAGGGGTGGGGGGGATCCTATCCAGGCTCCTGTAATTTAGGGTATCTACTTCTACTGTATGTACTGCAACCAGAAAGAATCATCGTGGGTTTTCAAACTTTGGCGGCATAGCCTAATATAGACAAACTAGAAAAGCACTGAGACCTCCGGGATGGCAATGTGGACAAAGACACAACATAAATTCCAGATTGTGTTATGGATCACTGATCGTACCAAAATTGTGGGAATATGTAGGATGCCACCACCCCCAAAGAAAAAAAAAGTGCGCCGCTAGATGTTGTGGAGGTAGGAAAAATAGGTAGGAAAAAAGGTAGTAAATGGTAGTAAATTCAGCACCAGGATTCCTGTATATACCCTGTTGTAAGTGATTATTCTCTGTTCAAGGAAACCTATATGGTTGGACCAAAATGTCTTGCGTCTTCAGTAATAGAGCTCTTGTCAGGGCCGGACTGGGACCAAAAAATGGCCCAGGCATTTTTGGCCATGGCGGCCCACCAACAATAATAATAAGAGAAAACTTTATTACATAGCCTAGCGGTAGACTATAAGAGAGTAAGATTCTTGTGTTTTTTGCTCCTCAAGAAAATATATAAGGTAAAAATGTGATGCAGTGTGCTTGTGATGCTTGTGAGTCTGTGTGTGTGTGTGTGTTGAAAGTCCAAAAGTGCAAAGACTGACAGGCTCTAATTTATTGCTTGATGGTAACAAGTGATGAAACACACCATTGTGGGGATGGCTGAGGTCCTTTATGATCCTTTTGGACTTTCTGATACATCTCTTGTTATACAGGTCTTGGATGGTGGGTAAAGTGCATCCGCAGATATTCTGTGCTGTGCGCACAACTCTTTGTAGTGCTTTCCTTCTGATGGCAGTACAGCTACCATACCATACAGTGATGTCACCAGTCAGGATACTCTCCACAGTCCCTCTATAAAAGTCTCTAGGATCTTAGACCTTATTCCAAATTTCCTCAGTTGTCTAAGGTGGAAAAGACGACGTTGGGTTTTCTCACAATTTGATCAGTGTGGCTATCCCAGGTAAGGTCTTCAGTGATATTAACACCTAGGAACTTGAAGTTGTTGAATCTATCCACCTCGTAACCATTGATGTTGATTGGTTCTAGCAGAGCACCTTTCCTTCTGAAGTTCACAATCAGCTCGTTGGTCTTTGCAACGTTGAGAGAGATTACACTATGTAACGCATATTTTGTTCCTGAGTGGAAAGTGTAATTTCCTGACTTCTAGGTCTGCATTTAGAAGGATTATGGCCATTGTAGGGCCCTATTTTGACGACGCAATGTCAAATGTTGTTTGGCGGATGGCGCATATGGTTTAGGGGCGTGCCGGCGGGATTTTGCTATTTTCACAGCGCAGAAAATGAACTTTGCGCCGGTGCAAAGTTAAAAAAGGTTGGACTTAGGATGCCTAATTAATCATGGGTGTGTTATGGGTGTAACACAGACATAACCAATGACAGATCAATCTCTCATTGCCTTTAAGAACGAACAGCGCAAAGCGCCTGGTGAATTGCTATCACACCAGCTGATCTCCTTGTGCATTTAAAGAAATTAAAATATTGAATAGCGAGCAAGCTCACACGTCGGGTCTTGTCATAGTCAGAGCTGTAATGGGTATGGTAATATTAAATTGATGTCTACAGGCTGAGCAAGACATGAAGGAAGCTGATTTAGTCCTGATAGATATCTCGGAATATTCATTCGAAAGCGAAAGTAAACTTGATTCTCCATGTAACGCCCCCCCCCCTTCTTATATCTTCACGCGTTTTCTGTAAATTGTGGTTAACCACATCTTCCTGAGCATCATAATGATTTTCCGATTGTAATAATTATTGTTGTGGCCGTCATTGTTATGCTGGAACAAGGACTGCATTACCTATTACGTTGTGCGTCCATAAAATAGCATTTCAGGAATGCGTGACTGACGAATGACCAGGTTTTTTCCAGTCACTGGCGGATCCCTTTCTGCGTCTGTATAATAGCATCTTTTGCGCTTTGCGCCTATCCACACCTTCGACACACCTCCGAGGACGCAGTCACTTGCTACTTAGACAACGTGAATTACTTGACAGAAAAACGAACCATGCGCTCGCACAAAATAGCAATGATAGCTTGCGCGAGTCGCGAAGGCATGGTGCGCCGCCTGCAAGATAGGGCCCATAGTGTTTAAACTTTGCTTTTGTGGTTTTAATCGTGAAAAAAATATTTTTTGATAAAAATGGCAATTTTCGCAGATCCTGGTGTTTTAAATAGAAGAGTAAACCAACATATGACTGAAATTGGCGTTTTTTTTTTTTTCAAAAACTGTTTGAACAGTGTATTGTATCAATATTATACATAAATAATCAAGAAAACATCGATTTTTAGATCTAAATTGCCATTTCCACTAGTTCGGCTATACACTTCTTGAACATAGGACTGAAATTTTACATTACATTTTCCAAGTAGTGCATCAATAGCTAGGGTGTAGATCAATATATATATATAAAATGTGCATGCACTATATATAGCCTATAGGTTATATATAGTGCATGCACATTTTATTGAAAATATTTCAATAAAATGTGCATGCACTAGTGCTGGCAAAATTAACTTATTAATCACGTGATTAATTTTAAACTTGGATTAAAAAAAATTAACTCCGATTAATCCTGATGGATATGGTTCCACTTTCATGGCACTTTCAATTTCAGATAGAAAATGGCTCTGCTATCAAGTCAAACTATACAAAGATTATGGCCTAGCTCCTGACTGTCCAACAACATGTTTGGGGAATCCTATGGGATAGGGGACAGGTGTGAATTGCCCCATTTGAGATGAACCAAGCCAACTATTTAGTATCAGGGCCTTTACAGGGCAAAATAAGGATCCAACATATCCTAGCATCCAAATTCTTACTGGAGGAAATGAGTTGCGATTAATCATGATTAATCATTTCAAAATTTAGCAGCTCCCATCATGTTTTCCTTGGACTTGTTTTGATGTGAACTTTCAAGGACATCAGACATCTAATTCTTCCAAAGTTCTTGATCAAGTCTCTCAAGTTTCTCATAATTGTCTGACTTGTGGTTCCCTAAGAATCCTTCAACCACTGTCACAAAGCTATTCCAAGCCCTTCTTTCCTTTGCCTTGAGTAGCGTAGGAAATCGGGCAAATAAACTGTTCAACTTAACCTCTAAAGACTTCTTGCCTGCTCACAGTTATTATGGGGTGCTCATGGCTCGTCTTGGTCACCAACAGGCATGCCAAAGTAGGCCTTGTAGGCCTCACACATTCTAATGGAGGCTGTGATGGAAAACGTTGTTGCTCTTGTGTTAATAAAAGCACAGGGGTGGCCAACCAGTCGGAGACCAAGAGCTACATATCTGACAATGTCACAGCAAAGAGCCACATCAGCCACATCAACCTGTTACTACATTACCCATCCTTCTGACACACACACACACACCTGCTAGGGAGATGAATTGTAACATGACCAACATGATAACAGAAATGTACCCCTACAATAGTACAGTAAGCCCACAGGCCAGCAACATCATACACATGGGCACACACCCCAACCATCTCTTCCTCACACACACACACACAACAAAATCACTGTATTTAACGTAAGGAAGTGAACACGTACAAAAACACACAAACACAAACTTGGACATGAATGTAAGAGCCGTGTGACTCCAGGCAAAGAGCCGCATGCGGCTCCAGAGCCACAGGTTGGCCAGCCATGATATAGCAGAATGCATCCACTGAATGTTTACAACTTCCTGCTGCTATCTTCCACTCTTGTAGACAGGCCAATAACTTGTTCATGAAGCTGGAGCCAAGCCCAAATTGCAAAATGTGATGAAATGTAAACTTTCAAATTGCGGCTCAAATACTGTGGAAAATGGCACAACCAACCAGGAAATAACACTCCCAGCCCAGGAACAGAGAAAAGTTGAAATTTTGTTATATTGTTAGCAGCCTAACACGGTGGTGTCAGGAGAATGATTTCACTTCTGTAAGCTGTCTCACCATTGTTAGTGATCAGTCCAATCACAGTTGTGTCATCAGCAAACTTCACTATGATGTTAGAAGTGTACAGGGCCACACAGCCGTGGTTATACAGGTATAAGGAGTACAGAAGAGGACTCAAGATACAACCTTGAACTTGGGCACCAGTGTTGATGGTCAATGAGGCAGATATAATAGAGCCCATTCTCACTAGCCTGGGCGAAAGCGACTGTTGACTATGTCATACAGTCTGGCCCAACGCAATTGAAATAGGTTTCTGTTTGGATATGACATATTCCCTCGCCTGGCTCTCACGCCTACAACTTTCGCTTTCAGTATTAACAGATCTCTCACAAGTTCTGATCTATTTTGACATCGTAGTGGCAATAAATTCTCAAGATCATGGATGCTAATGTCATGTACAAATTTTGTGAATGTAATTCGAAATTGGGGGAGAGAATAACAAACGCATCCCTATCCTGTAGGATCACAACATTTTGAGACATCGCTCTAAACTGTGTGCTGATTGGCTAAACCGTAGAGTAACCGAGGGAAAGGCGGCAAGGGGGTTTATTCCAGACTACGTGCGGAGATAAAATTTTTAGCAGTACGTAGGATGGCATCGCCAGGCTACATTCTCACCACCTGGCGCCTCTGACAGGAAGTCCAGGATCCAGCTGCATAGACTGTGATGGAAGCCAAGACTCCCAAGCTTAGTGTCAAGTCTGCTTAGGACAATGGTGTTAGATGCAGAGCTGTAGTCCACAAACAATATCCTTACATAAGCATCTTTCTTCTCCAGATGTGTCAGGGAGGTATGCAGTGCTGTGTTGATCTGTTCCGTCTATAGGCGAACTGGTGAAAATCTAGTGTGGGAGATATCATGCTGCAGATGATGTTCTTCACTAGCCTCTCAAAACATTTACTCACAATGGGTGCGAGTGCGACAGGACACCAGTTATTTAAGGTGGTAATTTTGCTTTTCTTTGGCACTGGCACAATGATGGATGACTTGAAGAAACAGGACAATGCATGTGGACAGAGAGCATTTGAATATGTCCGTAAACACACCAAGCAACTCTGAGCAAAGTCTGATGACACGACCTGGTATCCCATCAGGCCCAGCTACCTTGCGGATGTTGACTTGTCTAAAGGATTTCAGCACATCAGCCTCTGAGACTGTTAGGTCTGTAACGTAGGTGGGTTTTTTTTTGTTTTTTTCCCCGGCGGGTTGGTGGTGACATTGAAGCGGGCATAAAAGGTGTTCAACTCATCTAGAAGTGAAGAGTGAGAGACTTATAAGAGTGGACGACTAATAGTGCTCTTGTCGATATTTTCACTGAAGTTGTCCTTTAAATTTGATTGATTTGATTTGATTAAATGTTATCACCCGGTGGAATGGAATACTGTTTTCTGATTGGCTGTCAGGGTACATACAGAATCGGTCCATTCTATATTACCATTAGGACTAACTCTAGTCCGTGATTTGGGGATTCTTTTTCGGCACCATGAGCCAACTTTTGTTACCTCACTCACGTCAGATGATGCGCTACGTAACTTTCGTAAGGCACTTCCGCGCATCGATCTGATGTTGAAGCCCTTCAGAGCGATTTCAAGCCCAATATTTTCTAACCGAACCAATCAGGGCTGCTGGCTGCTGTAGAGGGTGTGACGTAGCGAAGAAGCAACTGTTTTGAATCCAACCAATCCAACAAATGTAACCAGCGTCATCAGTTGGTTTCGATGTGATTGGCTGAAGTGTACGTCAATTAAATTGATGGACAAGCCGTTTGTCCAGTTAGATTCAAGGATTTCTGGCTCCTGAAATAACTCGTCTATCGGTGACCATCAGATGTTCGCACGTTAGCGCTACATCTGACGTGAGTGAGGTAACAACTTTTGAGGACTTGGGACCACTTTGAAATCGGGGTGTGTGAGGCCGCAGCCCAATGCGCATCCTCACTGCGCCCCCATGGTGGCCGCTTGGAACTTTCAGATGGCGTCAAGCCTTCAATTACAAACTCTCATGTTTAACTCATTGACTGCCAATGACGTCTTTAGACGTCAACTGAAATACTGCCGTTCACTGCCAATGACGTCTTTAGACGTCAACTGCGTTTTTTAATGGAGAGGGCTGCAGAAAGACCTAGGGAACCTTGTCTGTAAATATCAGAATTCTCCGTCGAAAATTGTTGTTCCAAATTGATCCTGAGGGTGGCAGTGTGTCACTTTGGATGTGAGATGAGCATAGATTCATAGGTATGGCCAAGGGAGAAGTAGAGAAAGCTAATGACATGGCCAAATATGCCGCTAGCAAAGTGCAGACGTAAATCGGAGAAATTTAGGCAGTTCACACTCGATCAGAGTATATGTCACTGCCATAGTAGTTCGAGTAGTGTTCCGATCGTGGGAGATGAAGGAGATCAACCTTGGGCAAACGGAAATAGCAGTTGTGACTTGTTTCAGTGCCCAGCTAGCTCACAGTTCCGGGTCAGGTAAGAATTTGCGAGCTGGATGTTGATCACTGAGTTATCGCTGTCACAGCCTGTAATAGAATATATTTACCTTGTTACAACAATGTCTATTTTATTACCAAAAGCCCCCTGTTTCTGTTGTTTTTGTGGTCTTATCAAAGGAAGACATTTTCCCGATGTTTGGCGTGCTAATAGACCGAAAAAAATGTGCATCCAAGACACTAACGTTGTCAAACAAAACGCTAATTTTCTCCCTTTTTTGATAAAAAACGGGAGTGTTTGGAGAAAGTAGCTTATGTTCGCCTGCTGATTTCTAAGCAATGGAAAGGGGTAGAAACGAACTTTTTTTTCTGGTGAAAGACGAGAGTCTGCTCTTTCTTGTGGTAGTTTCATTGTTTATGTAGTCGTAACACATAATATTCTGTGGCTCTTTAAAAAACAGTCAAAATTCCCCAAAACCTCTGGCAGTATGGAACTCTCTATTCTGAAAACGGCTGGCAGTCAATGAGTTAATGATTATGTTTTAATGTCAAATATTCATACCATGTTACTGCTGAATGCTTAGTTGACGTGTGTCTAGACAGATGGGTGCACACATTTGTTGAAACTGCGTTAAACATTTCACTTTCATACATGCAAACAACATACAAGCCTTGATATCTTTGGAGAAAGATCTCTGTTTATTTTAGAGTGCTTTGGTAACATGTAAAACATTTTCATATTGTCTTATGCCAGATTGTTCTAGTCTGTGCAAGTGTAGCAATGCACATTCAGTGTTTTTAGAATTTGTTTGCTCACCACCAGTAGCCTTTCCTGATCTGTTTTAGGGAAGCGCGCTCCCATTTGGGGATGGCTATATGCGTTGGGTGCGTTCATGAGTGACGTGGCTGCACCCATTACTAAATCAATTAGCGTTCTTGATGTTCTTGTAGGACATATTTTTGTATGCAACTATTTGTTAACATTTTGTGTAAGGCCTGATAATGAAAATATATTGTATTGAATTTGTGAAGTATGGAAAATGTTTAATATTGACTTGTAAGTGTAGAACTCCCCTGTATCCCTTGTACTAATTGGTATGTTCCAATTAAGGGTTAATCAGCTGCCTGTTAAGTAGGTTGTAGATTCATTGTGCTTGTGACTTTTCATTTGGTAGGAGTTTACTGTGATTCTTCTCCATTCTGGTAGCCTTAGTTGTGTGAGGTACCTATTTCTATTCCTCAAGTTTAGCCTTGGTGTATAGGGCTTTGAGGTGGCTTAGCCTAGTAACTTTATGTATATTTTGTAAATATTTTCTATTTCCTTTTCGTTACTATTTTTGGACTATATTTTTGTATTTTGGGATGACTCGCCACTCCTAGTGGTGAGAAAATAAACTGCAAGACCTGCAATTTTTGACTCTGCTGTTGCTCTGTGCCAATCTTGAAGACCCTCGAGACACTACATCGTAACAGGGTGGTATTTCACTTCATAAAATGTGACCATAAATATTGGTCATGCAATTCATTCTGAATCCAGGGCTGGTTCTTGCCTTCCGCTGCCCTAGGCCAGATTTGAATTTTGCCCCCTTTTCTAGAAATACAAGTGAAAAACTGAAGAAAAAAAGTAATAATGATGTCCCCTTGATATGTGGTGCCATGGGTAATTGCCTTGTTTGTCTATGCCTAGAACCGGCCCTGTCTGAATCATCTTTCATCTTTCATCTATAAACCATGTTTATTTGAGGAGTTAAGATGCAAAACACTCTAAGGCCATTTACAATGACTTCATAGATAAGTATTATAATTATTTTGAATTTTAGTATCAGTCCATCTCTCATTGGATAGTTTTAACTTGGATTTGTATTGTAATAACATTCAAATTGGAATGTGACTTTGAGAGATGTACCTTTTGTGGGGTGTCACAATTAATCTTGAACCATGATCTCCGAATCGATTTGGAGCTTCACAGTCTTACATTGCTATTTGCATAACCACCCAGCAGTGCCAATAAGGCAGTGAAACAGCTTTGCAGGCCTTGGCCTCAACTCAAAGGTTTTAATTTTTGCATATTTCTAATAGTAGACTTTTATGGTTTTGAATCTGAGCTTTTCATTAACTTGAATTTGCTGTCATCACTGGGTCAATGCATCAGCAATGAAACGTCATCTGTGTTCTTTCGATAATTTCCATGTCAGCTTTACAGGTAGAATCGAGCACTGCCAGCCATGGAACTTTAGCCTGACATAGCTCGCCCATAATACGAATGTTCATCCGTATCCATGGTCTGGGAACGGTCTTCTGGGGCGTGTTTACGGCAAATAAGCGAAGCTGATTAGACGAGCTGTCCAATCATTTCAAACCAAAAGTGAATGTTTAAATTGTTTACTGACACCTGGTGGACACTGGTGATGTTCTTGCCGTTGCTGGTTGAGTATAGCCTGGGCGAAAGCGACTATTGACTGTGTCATACAGTCTGGCCCAACGCAATTTAAATAGGTTTCCGCTTGGATATGACCAAGCGCGTCATTTTAGCCGGGGACGCCGGGGATATGTCCCAGGGACTTTTTGTCATGACAGATTTTGTCCCCAGCACTATTGACAATTGAAAATAACATATCATTAACACAAAATCTCTAAGCATGGTACGTAAATGCCAGGTATTTATTAGGTATGCAGGCCTAAATCATCGAGAACATAACAAGAAAATTTTTGGCAAATAGACGGAGGTTACAATGCGCCGTGTTTCAAATTGCTGCACGTTTAGGCTACCTTGATTGCATTCAGCTATACGCCGGAATACAGGTCATTAGGCATTTTGCATTTTGGCAAGAGTCGTTTAGGCCCCCTTGCCGTCGTTTAGTTCACAGCCAGGGAGCAGTTGTTCAGCCAGGCTACAGCAGCTGAAATCTTTGCATCTCCACATTTCGTCTACTTATTATTGTTATTATTGTACATTCGTTATTATAAGACATAGGCTAGCCTATATCAGCTCTAGTGGTCTGTCTGAGTAGCCTACATATCTATGGTAAATTATTTAATAACCAACTTAAGTGTGTAAAAACGTTTTTTTAGGCTATTTAATAAATGGTGATTTATGAATTCCTTGTGGAAATAATCATACGCACTGCGCTAGATTAGGGCGGTTTGTGAGAATTAAAATAGGCTAGTAATTTTTAAAACAAGCATCGCATTGTCATCGAAAGGGATCATGTTAATTATTTTTCCGTCACATTAGAAGCTTTATTTTAGCCTACGTTATACCCTAGGTCTGACTGAGATCTGCCGAGAGAGCGCAGCAGATTGCAAGCGCTACTCGCGTGCGCAAAGCTGTCCAAACATAAATTCCTCACGTATCACAGTTTTTTTTCTGCGAAAAGATAGGCTTACATATTGCAATTTTGTATAGACAGAAGCATAAAAGAAACATTAAGAAATTTCTATCCCCAGCACTTTGGAACCAAGCTGTATATCAGTGTTTTTGTCCCCAGCACTTCAGAAACCAAACTGACGCCCTTGGATATGACGTATTCCCTCGCCTGGCTCTCACGCCTACAACTTTCGCTTTCAGCATTAACAGTATTATCGCGAGTTCTGACCTATTTTGACATCGTAGTGGCAATAAATCCTCAAGAACATGGATGCTAATGTCATGTACCAATTTTGTGAATGTAATTCGAAAGCGGGGGAGAGAACAACAAACGCGTCCCTATCCTGTAGGACTACAAAATTTTGAGACATCGCTCTAAACTGTGTGCTGATTGGCTAAACCGTAGAGTAACCGAGAGAAAGGCGGGAAGGGGGTTTATGCCAGACTACATGCGGAGATAAAATCCTTAGCGGAGGTACGTAGGATGGCATCGCCAGGCTAGGTTGAGTAGCTGTCTTCTCTGCAATGCTATAAGTTGGGGTTTGCCTTTGCTCGGACCAGAGATAGAGCCTGCTTGGAATCGGTTCAGCTAACTTGTTAGAGCGTGGCAGTACAGTCTGATAGTTTTGTACGTTGTGACCTCTTAAAACCCCACTCTATGCCCAGGTCACTTAGATCAGCAACTCCTTTCTGTCCCTCTGTCTCGTCTGAAAACAAAATATTATTATTATTATTATTTATTATTATAGTTGTTGTTATTTTTTCTATATATATTCTTTGTTATTTTAAGCCATATTTTATTATTTTTTTCTTTATTATTATAGTTCATCATCATCATCATTTCTCTTATTATTTTATTATTATTCACGCCCTATTACAAACCAAATTCCAAAATAGTTGGGACACTTTAGTTGTAACCCTAACCCTAAAAACATAATGCAGTGATGTGAAAGTTTCAAATTTCAATATTTTATTCAGAATACATTGATGACATATCAAATGTTGAAACTGAAATGT
>JAODXP020000509.1:0-19148 GCA_027497455.2 Sardinella longiceps | reverse complement strand
GGCCCCGTCGGGCCATGTGTCTCACTCCAAGTGTAGCTGGTGGCGGTCCGCACCGCACACGGGTCTCGGGCCCGCCACCCAATTTTGAAATGTTGGCAACCTTGAAGCATGACTACAATACATGTGGTACATTCTGCAGCACGACTACAATACATGTGGTACATTCTGCAGCACGACTACAGTACATGTGGTACATTCAGCAGCATGACTACAATACATGTGGTACATTCAGCAGCATGACTACAATACATGTGGTACATTCTGCAGCACGACTACAATACATGTGGTACATTCTGGCAGTACGACTACAGTACATGTGATACATTCTGCAGCATGACTACAGTACATGTGGTACATTCAGCTTCAAATGCTGCCTGTGATGAGCAGGATGGGAGGTGTTTCTGCTCCACGGTCCACGTCACATGACCAGAAGTTACCGTGGAAGCAGGGGCTACAGCAGATGAGTAACTTCAGGTCATCTAATACCAATAGGGTTACGGTTACAATCCCTGAATATATATAACTCCCCATTTAATAATACCAATCCCTGAAGTGTTTTGTGTCATTTTCATTGTTGATTTGTCATCTTTACAATGAGGTATAGCTTGAAGCATCGGGCAATCATGGAATGCGCAGCAAAGCCAGACGTGTGAGTAGTGCCAGCCAAAATATGCCAAAATGGCCTGTTATTGCATTGAAATGGCCTGTTACTGCATTGAAGATTGCACTGAACTCCAGAAATGAGGACAAGAACAAAAAAACATGCTGGCCATACACTTCACAGTCAGTGTCAGGGCCCTCAGTGACGTGTGGAAGATTTGGGACGTTGAACAGTTGAATAAATCTTGTAAGTCTCTGGAAGTGAAGCTACGGTTCCTTAGTGCAGCAAAAGTGAGGAACCGTTCTTCTTCGGGTGTTGTCTTCTTGAGACGGCTACATCTTGGTCTGCCTTTGGCTTCCGCAGTCTCATGGAACTTGGTCCTAAGTTTGGAAATGGTACCAGGACTGACACCAATGATGCTGCCACTACATGCTGGGACACCAACCTCCAGGTTGCCCTATGGCACAGGCCCTATCCTGAAGGAACAAACATGGCATCTTTCCACTTGTGTTACTGCTAGGAGAAATCACAAACCCAACAAGTTGCAGAACCCATGATTAGGTGCCAAATCAGATGCAGCAGAACCCTATTGCCATGGCCATTTTGGCACATTTTTGGTTGGCACTACTCACAAGTTTGGCTGTGCTTCGCATTCCATGATTGTCCAATGCTTACAAGCTATACCTCATTGTAAAGGTGACAAATCAGCAACGGAAATGATCTAAAATACCGTATGGGTTGGTATAAAGGGGAGCTATGATAGGCCAAAGTCAAGTTTCCTTACTTTTTGAGAGCGGTTTAATTGTGTTTATTAACGAAGCAGGTTTTTGACAGGTGTCAATGCAGGGTGACTTTTCTGACACACCCTCCGAACAAAATAAAATAAAATTACCTCGGCAGATTGCTGCAAAATATCACATTACGGTCAAACCTCCATCAGAAAAAAACATGCAAACCGATTCACCGGCTGAACTCGCCCATGGACTCAGCTGGGGTCGCTGCGCTGCGCTGCGCAGTCTGCGTAGACCACGGGATGTGCTTGCGCTTGATACGCGGATGCTAAATTGATGACGTGGTGCCGCCGTTCACTTGCACGGGAGAGAGGATGGCCGACCAGAGTAGGCAAGTTAAACTCGCAGCTGCTAAGAAAAAGGTAAGTCTAATATAACTAATGTAACACCTTTGATGCAAAGCTATAGAAACGCCAATTATATGTCCTGGCTGATATAAGCCATCAATTAGTGTGATTGGGGTTGCCGTTGGTAGTGTCTTGGTGATCTCATGTATATTGATGTTCCACGTCTACCGACTCTTCCACCGCCGTTCATCCCCAGTTTCTTTGCTCTCGGCGGGCTTGATGTCAGGAAATGTTGGGGATTATTTTCAGGCCTTAGTCCGGAGAGTGCATATATTTAAATGCCAATGGACGTAGTCGTTATTTTCTAACAATATACACTTAACATTCGAGTCAGTAATAGCTGCTATCATTAGAAAGTTGTTTACCAACGAATCCGTCTTCTTGCCTGCTTTTCTTGAACGCCCAGTGTGAGGTATTTTGACGTTCGCTAGCTACCGATAGCTACATGCTAATACCACCAACCAGCTAACGTTAGCTTAGCTATATTAACCTGTCAAAAGCATTTTCACAGCATCTTTGGGAGACTTGGGGACGTTTTTGATTTACCTGACATTACATTTGAACTTGTGGATAGCGATGGTGTGTGTAATGACAGGCTGTTGGCAAGGATAATTAGGCTAACGTTTGAGAATTTGGTTATTGGCATGTTTGTTCTAAGGTTGATCTGACGTGGCTAATGTCCACAGTCTAGCCCGTCAACGTTACCAAGCTGGTTTGCATTCCCGGAATTTCTGATCAGTATCGTGACTAGGATAACTAGCTTGTTTTAACATCAGGTTACGCGGCCTCGCCATTTTTGAGATTTTCTAAATGCGGTGTATGGCTAAAACATAACGTTACATTAACGTTTGTCTTTAGTCAGAGGATAGTTTTACACACCCCGAAGTTATCATCCTTTCAATCTGTGTCTGATTACAGAATTCCTTACGTTAGTTCATTGTGTCCGAGCAACTATAACGTTACCGGGTAGTCTACATCACTTTAACTAAGCAACTGCATACTGCTAACGGTACGGTGATTTTATTCGGCAGGAGTGGGATGTGTGATGTGGTGTTATCATTTGCCTAACAGGCGTAGGCCTATGTGTTCCTCCTGGAGGTTGTTATCTGAGCAATGTTGTGAAGGACTTTATGAAGCACCAGAGTCTAGAGTTAAGAGTATGATGATGTTGGAAAGCGGTCATATGTGCTGATAGGGTGAAGCCAGCTGTCTGCTTGGAGTTGGTCTCCCCCATGTGTCTAGACTGCTGTCACACTGCCTAACCATGCACACATTGAGCTAGGCCTAAGCCTAATTGGCTCTAAACAGAGACTTTAGTCAAAACATTGACATATTTTCACTTAGGGTAATTCATACTGGTGATCATGTCTTGACTGTAACCTTAGATGGGTTTATGTATGCCAATGAGTGTCTGATTTTCAACCCTGTCTCTTATGGCCTACCTGCAGTAGTGATGTTATTCACTCCATAGGCTAGATATTATACAGTAGCCTATAGACCACAGGCTATTCTTTCTTTTCCAACTCATAGGCCCACCTGCAGTAGTGATGTTATTCACTCCATAGCATAGATATTATACAGTATAGACCACAGGCTATTCTTTTCCAACTCATAGGCCTATAGGCCACAGGCTATTCTTTCTTTTCCAACTCATAGGGATACCTGCAGTAGTGATGTTATTAGGCTAAATATTATACAGTATAGACCACAGGCTATTCTTTTCCAACTCCTAGGCCTATCTGCTTGAGAATGGTTCTACTTGACCGTGAGTGGAGTTTTGAGTGCAATTATCATGTTCCACATTTAGCTGATAGTTTGTCAACGATGAGCTAGTTCAGGGCCAGTCTCCCATAGAACAACATTTGGCACTTTTCAGTGACCTATGACCTGTTACCAGCTCAGCTCTGCAATAGAGTACTCCTCCACAGTGACCTGTTACCAGCTCAGCTCTGCAATAGAGTACTCCTCCAGTGACTGGCATGACCCTCCATCCACTGGCATGAGTCTCCACACACACTCCCACTGGCATGAGTCTCCATCCACTGCCATGAGTCTCCATCCACTGGCATGACCCCTCCATCCACTGACATGAGTTTCCACCCACTGGCATGACCCCTCCATCCACTGCCATGAGTCTCCACCCACTGGCATAAACCACACCACCTCCACACACACTCCCACTGACATGAGTCTCCACCCACTGGCATGACCCCTCCATCCACTGGCATGACCCCTCCATCCACAGACATGAGTCTCCATCCACTGGCATGAGTCTCCACCCACTGGCATGACCCCTCCATCCACTGACCACTGAACCACACCACCTCCACACTGTGGATATCCACAACACAGAGGGATAAGAAAATGTTTTGAATGCTGGAATAGCCTAAAAAACAAATAATGTTACTGAATAGGCCTATTCAGAGTAGTGTTTTCACTCCAGCAAAGCAAAAAAGCGGAATCTTTTAGGCCTAGGCTACTCATGCTATCTCACTCCTTGTCAATGCCATGCAGGCCTAGCCTGACATAGCCCGCCCATAATACGAATGTTCATCCGTATCCATGGTCTGGGAACGGTCCTCTGGGGCGTGTTTACATCGGTAGAGAGTCTACCGGCCAATAAGCGAAGCTGATTAGACGAGCTGTCCAATCGTTTCAAACCAGAAGTGAATGCCCTCCTCTCCGCAGTATAATCGCGTCAGGTTAAAGAACCCCCAGACCATGAATACGGATGAACAGCAGTATTATGGTCGGGCTATGTCAGGCTAATGCAGGCCTATCCTAAACTAGGGACACTAGGAGCCCTGACTGCCACATTGGCTGTTAAAGTAGAAGACATTTGCTCAGTGGTAGACACACACACACACACACACACACACACACACACACACACACAGCTTCTCATTGGTTCCATATGTCTGTTCTAAGAGGCTAGATCTGATGTCTGATAGCATGTGTGTGTTCTAAGAGGCTAGATCAGGGGTCGTTCTCATCGAGGGTCGCATGAGCATTGGGATAATCCTCACAGGGCCACCATGGCAAGTCTACATAGCGACCACAAACAAGGGTGAAAAATCTGCTCACAAGACATGCACAAGACAGTCCTAATGCACCAACACTTCCTTTTGGATTCCTTTTCTGTTGGTAAGTACAGGTCTATGATACACCTCATAGGGAGGTGCACGGATTGTGTTGCAGAGACTGCATCCCTAACTATTTTCAAACAAGTCATAGCCTATGTCTTCAATTCTTCTCAAGCTTTTTGAAACGGGCCGCATGAAATGATGTCGAGGGCCGCATCCGGTCATTTATGATGTCTGATAACATGATCAGATCAGTCCTTTTGCTAATGAAGGGCCTTATGTTTGACACCCCTTGGCTAGATAGTTTTATATCTGATGTCTGATAAAATGATCAGTAGTCAGGAATTCTTGAATTGAGCTTCGGTTCATTAGCAAGAGGACTGATCTGAAGTTGGGGTTATTTGAGGTCATCTTGCTGAACTCATAACTCCTAACTCTGCCTGTAGGTTGGTTAAAGGTTAAAGGGGTGTGTGTGTCTGTCCCAGCCGAAGGAGTTCCAACAGAAGAGTGGTCCTCCTGCCAGGGTTAAAGGTTAAAGGTCAGAAGGTTAAAGGGTTACTGTGTGTGTCTGTCCCAGCTGAAGGAGTTCCAACAGAAGGCTGGTCCTCCTGCCAGGGTTAAGGGTTAAAGGGTTAAATGTTAAAGGTTAAAGGTCAGAAGGTTAAAGGGTTACTGTGTGTGTTTGTCTCAGCTGAAGGAGTTCCAACAGAAGGCTGGTCCTCCTGCCGGGTCAGTGGGGCCCAAGAAGAAGCGAAAGGTGAAGACTGGGAACCAGCTGGACACACCCACTCCTGATAGACACTCCCCGGATAATGTGAGTCTCTCTCACTCACACACACACACACACACACACACGTCCACTCCTGATAGACACTCCCCAGATAATGTGAGTCTCACACACACACACACACACACACACACACACACACACACACACACGTCCACTCCTGATAGACACTCCCCAGATAATGTGAGTCTCACTCACACACACACAAACACACACACACACACACGTCCACTCCTGATAGACACTCCCCAGATAATGTGAGTCTCTCTCTCTCTCCTCACTCACACACACACACACATCCACTCCTGATAGACACTCCCCAGATAATGTGAGTCACACACACACACACACACACACACACACACACACACACACACACACACACACACACACACACACACGTCCACTCCTGATAGACACTCCCCAGATAATGTGAGTCTCACACACACACACACACACACACACACGTCCACTCCTGATAGACACTTCCCAGATAATGTGAGTCTCTCTCTCTCTCACTCACACACACACACACACACACACACACATCCACTCCTGATAGACACTCTCCAGATAATGTGAGTCTCACACACACACACACACACACACACACACACACGTCCACTCCTGATAGACACTCCCCGGATAATGTGAGTCACACACACACACACACTCCTGATAGACACTCCCTGGATAATGTGAGTGTCTCTCTCTCTCTCTCTCTCTCTCTCTCTCTCTCTCTCTCTCTCTCTCTCTCTCTCTCACACACACACACACACACACACACACACACACACACACACACACACACACACACACACACACACACGTCCACTCCTGATAGACACTCCCTGGATAATGTGAGTCTCTCTCTCTCTCTCACACACACACACACACACACACACACACACGCACACTCCTGATAGACACTCCCCAGATAATGTGAGTGTCTCTCTCTCTCTCTCTCTCTCACACACACACACACACACACACTCCTGATAGACACTCCCCAGATAATGTGAGTGTCTCTCTCTCTCTCTCTCTCTCTCTCTCTACACACACACACACACACACACACACACACACACACACGTCCACTCCTGATAGACACTCCCTGGATAATGTGAGGCACACACACACGGACACACTCTCTGCACAATGTGAGGCACACACACACACACGGACACACTCCCTGGACAATGTGAGGCACACACACACGATCACATTCTCTGCGTGTGAATCTCAAGTCAAGTGATTTTTATTGTCATGACAACCTATGGATCAAGTGCTCTTGCATATAAAATAGATAAGAAAGATGTATTTTTATAAATATATAATAAAGATGTATTTTTATAAATATATAATAAAGATGTGTGTAACATAGAGCATTTTAAGACAGACAAGGGACAGGGCAGAGACAAGACAAGGGACAGGGCCTTGAACTACAACTGTGGCTATAATGTCAAGATAAAGTTAATATTATTATAATAATAATAATAATAATATAATGTCAAGATGAAGTTAAGTAGGAAGTTAAGTGTGAAGAGAGGTGGAGGTGGACTGTGTAAATTAGCATTAGCATTAGCCACAGAGAATGAAAAGGTGCATTAGTGCCATTTATTCCAGTTCAGTATGAGAGGCCTTGCATCATGTCCTGTTGTTCAGCAGTTCAGATTGAGAGGCCTTGCATCATGTCCTGTTGTTCAGCAGTTCAGTATGAGAGGCCTTGCATCATGTCCTGTTGTTCAGCAGTCTGACTGTATTCAGTAATTGAGGCCTTGCATCATGTCCTGCTGTTCAGCAGTCTGACTGTAGTTCAGTTCAGTATGATAGGCCTTGCATCATGTCCTGTTGTTCAGCAGTTCAGTATGAGAGGCCTTGCATCATGTCCTGCTGTTCAGCTTTCTGACTGTAGTTCAGTATGAGAGGCCTTGCATCATGTCCTGTTGTTCAGCAGTTCAGTATGAGAGGCCTTGCATCATGTCCTGTTGTTCAGCAGTCTGACTGTATTCAGTATGAGAGGCCTTGCATCATGTCCTGTTGTTCAGCAGTTCAGTTTGAGAGGCTTTGCATCATGTCCTGTTGTTCAGCAGTCTGAGTGTATTCAGTATGAGAGGCCTTGCATCATGTCCTGCTGTTCAGCAGTCTGACTGTAGTTCAGTTCAGTATGAGAGGCCTTGCATCATGTCCTGCTGTTCAGCAGTCTGACTGCCTGGGGAAGGAAGCTCTTTGCCATTGTGGGAGTGCGGACAGGGCCTTTGGTTCTGCAGCAGTGCAGTTACACTCTCTACACACACACACACACACACACACACACACTTGCTCAGCTAACCTCTCTCTCTCTCACACTCGCTCAGCTAACCTCCCTCTCTCAAACCTCCTTCTCTCTCTCACACTCGTTCACCAAACTTCCTCTTTCCCTCTCTCCCTCTCTCACACTCATTCACCTAACCTCCTCTTTCCCTCTGTCCCTCTCTCTAACCTCCTTCTCTCTCACACACACTCTTTCACTTAACCTCCTCTTTCCTTCTCTCCCTCTCTCTAACCTCCTCTCTCACACTCTTTCACCTAACCTTCTCTCTCCCTCTCTCTAACCTCCTTCTCTCTCTCTCACTCTTTCACCTAACCTCTTCTTTCCCTCTCTCCCTCTCTCTAACCTACTTCTCTCTCTCCCTCTCTCGAACCTCCTTCTCTCTCTCTCACTCTTTCACCTAACCTCCTCTTTCCCTCTCTCCCTCTCTCTCTCTCCTCTCTTTAGATTGACTCTTTTCTCAAAGCTATGAGCGTCTCAAATGGGGTGACTTTGCCTCCCTTTAGCAACTGTCAGGTGAGCCATCTATGATTCCTCCCTCCTTCCTTCCTTCTTTGCTCTCTCTCTCTCTGTCCTTATTTACTTCCTCCTTCCTTCTCTCTCTCTCTCTCTCTCTCTCTCTCTCTCACGCCATCTTTCCTCTCACTCATTCTTTTATTCACTGCTCCTATCCACTCTTTCCTTCCCAAACACTTCTACGCCCCTCCTCTAATCCAGCTTTCCTTTCCACTTCATTCTCTCTCCTCATCCTCTTTTCTCCCTCTCTCTCTCTCTCCCTCTCTCTCTCTCTCTCTCTCTCTCTCTGCATGTGTACATGTTACACAAACTATTTCTGAATTTCTGATTGGACGAGATGCATTCCAAGCATCACCGTCAGAGAGAGGCGGGCGTTATTCAAAATGCAATATTAGTCATTGGTTGGATTTATAGAATGCTGTCTCGCTAGATCGTTGGAGTTCATAATGTAAGTTTTGTTTAGCCTACTTTTCTTTTCGTGTATGCGGGTCAGCGAAATGAAGGCAGATAGTTCCTTTTCTAAAGTGATAGCTTAGGCTCTTATAAAGTAAACAACACCGCTGAAGTAGGCTATCTTTTGTGTTCATTAGCATACTAGCAGCCTATTAGCATACTAGCAGCCTATTAGCATACTAGCAGCCTATCTTACTTTTTTTGTGTGTGCTATTCAGTGTAGTGATAGCTTTTATTATTTCTTTTTTAGTTTTGCAAATTGAGGAAGAACTGTAGAAGTCCTCAGTATGATCCAATTCATCTAAACCATTTGCTAGTTGTCTATTTTTGATACAATATGATCCAACTCATTGCCAGGGCAGTAACAAACTAAGAACTATTTTGGGGGGTGGAAAATAAACATATAAAAATTTAACCTAAACAGCAGAAAATACCACTTCCACTCTTGTGATACACTCTCTCTCTCTCTCTCTCTCTCTCTCTCTCTCTCTCTCTCTCCCTCCTTCATTCTTCACCCCCTCACACAATCAGTCTTCCACCTGCACACTCTGCATGTTTTTTTTTCTCCCTGACTATCTCTAGTTCTCATATTTACTCAACTGTGTGTGAGTGTGTGTGTGTGCGTGTGGCAGTGTGTGTGTGAGTGTGTTTCTGCATGCAGGTAGTCTTTCTCTTCTCCTCACTGTCTTGAAAGTTTTTCAAAGTAGCCATTTGTCCAGTTACCTTTCCTGTGTGTGTAGAGTGTCCAGACAGGGATGTGGGTGTGTGAGACTCTGTGTTTGTGTGTGTGTGTGTGTGTGTGTGTGCATGTGTGCTTATGAGTATGTGTGTAGCAAGTGTCTGCACCAGAGAATATGGCCAATTTTTTTGTGTGATGATATTGCTGTCGTTTGATGTGTTAATTGAAATTGAGTAATTGGATTAATGACTAAAAGTCTGAGCATAGGTATAGAGCATAGATATAGATGAGCATAGATATAGTAAATGGTAATAATAGGCTACAGATAACTATTTAAAGTTTCTCCGTGGAAGAGTTTTCCCCAGTCTTTGATGATGAGCATAGATATAGTCCTCCAATGAATGAAAGAAGAGTTTTCCCCACTTATAAATGATAATAATGAAAATCTACCCTAGCCTACTGCTTGGGATGACTATGAGCTGCCCTGGCGAATGAAAAAAAAACGGAATGGATTCAGAGCGCTGGAAAACATGGACCAGACTTTTAATTGGGAGTCCGGATTGAAATTTTCCTGTGCAGGGTGATGCAATATCGGTATGGATTTTTATATCGTCGGCCGATCCGATTCAAATGTCGGATCGGGACATGCCTACCAGCAACGTCTCCACTTCCTGTGGAAGCTGCGGAAAGCCCACCTCCCCTCCTCACCTAGGGTTAGGGTTAAGGCCCACCTCCCCTCCCCTCCTCACCTCACCCAGGGTTAGGGTTAAGGCCCCCCTCCCCTTCTCACCTAGGGTTAGGGTTAAGGCCCACCTCCCCTCCTCACCTAGGGTTAGGGTTAGGGTTAAAGCCCACCTCCCCTCCTCACCTAGGGTTAGGGTTAAAGCCCACCTCCCCTCCTCACCTAGGGTTAGGGTTAGGGTTAAAGCCCACCTCCCCTCCCCTCCTCACCTATCCTATTTATCAGTTCCTCTCTGCAAAAAGCCACAAGCATTGTGATGGACACAACACATCAATCTCACCCCTCTTCTTCAGAAGAAGGTACCACACCAGGCAGAAGATACCACACCGGGCAGGAGGTACCGCACCTTAACTGCTCATACATCCAGAATGGAAAAGAGCTTCTTCCCCCAAGCAGCCTCAGACTGCTGAACAGCAGGACATGATGCAAGGTCTCTCATACTGAATACACTCAGACTGCTGAACAGCAGGACATGATGCAAGGCCTCAATTACTGAATACACTCAGACTGCTGAACAACAGGACATGATGCAAAGCCTCAATTACTGAATACACTCAGACTGCTGAACAGCAGGACATGATGCAAGGCCTATCAAACTGAACTGAATACAGTCAGACTGCTGAACAGCAGGACATGATGCAAGGCCTCTCATACTGAACTGGAATACACTCAGACTGCTGAACAGCAGGACATGATGCAAGGCCTCTCAAACTGAACTGCTGAACAACAGGACATGATGCAAAGCCTCTCATACTGAACTGCTGAACAACAGGACATGATGCAAAGCCTTCTCAAACTGAACTGCTGAACAACAGGACATGATGCAAAGCCTCTCAAACTGAACTGCTGAACAACAGGACATGATGCAAAGCCTCTCAAACTGAACTGCTGAACAACAGGACATGATGCAAGGCCTCTCAAACTGAACTGCTGAACAACAGGACATGATGCAAGGCCTCTCAAACTGAACTGCTGAACAACAGGACATGATGCAAGGCCTCTCATACTGAACTGCTGAACAACAGGACATGATGCAAGGCCTCTCAATCTGAACTGGAATACACTCCTGCCCTATTACTTTCTCTGCTGCAGTTTTTGATCAATACATTCTATGTCCACCTCACTTCCTCCTCTTCAATTACTTAAGCACCTGCTGTAGTACAAGACTACTTGTGCCCTCTTTTGTGTTGTCACTCTTGTCCCTTGTTTGTGCTATAATTCACTACCTTAAAAAGTCACTGCACTTTGTTTTAAATCCAACACCACTTGATCGTTGGTGCAATGACATTTTGTATAACTGTGTACAGTGTATATGGTTGAAATGACCAAAAAAAAACTAATTATCTTGACACACTAAGAGTCAAAACGGCAACCGGTTGCATAGAGCCTGTTTAATAATCTCGATATTAAACATGCTAGTCTACAGTGAAGTTTACAGGCAGAATAGCCAACCCGTATCTTCAAGCCAACTGAATTTTGGCTTTAATCTCACTCTCAGTTCCATTTCCCGTAGCCCCGTTCAGTTGATGTAATCTGCAGGTTCATTTTTTAGTCTACATTGCTCCAAACCTTTTGTTTTTCTTCCTACCAACACTCAAAGCGGCCCTGGTTGGAAGTGCTCCAGATTAGCACTTTAACCAGATTAACCACTTTACTCCAGATTAGCACTTTATCAATTAAAAAGGCTTGAGTTTCCATTATTTAATGATAACATGTTTCACCACCCAGCTCAAGTCTGTCTGTGTATTTGTGTGTGTTTTGTCCTTGTATGTGCTTGTCGTGTGTTTTATTTGGATGTGTGTGCGTGCATTTGTGTGTGTTTTGTCCTTGTATGTGCTTGTCGTGTGTTTTATTTGTGTTTGTGTGTGTGCATGTGTGTGCATTTGTTGTTTGTTTCGTGCTTGTATGTGTGGGTCATGTGTTTACTTGGTGTGTGTGTGTGTGTGTGTGTGTGTGTGTGTGTGTGTGTGTTGTCAGGCTCCAGCTGAGGTGGATGCCAGTGTGTCTCCTGCGGTTGAACAGCAGCATGAGGAGGAGGTTACCGTGGAGACCGTGGGATCGGGCCGTGTGTCTCCCGTGTCTAACCCCACTAGCAGTACTAACTCTGAGTGTGACAGACCGCTTCACAACACTGACCTGCAGGTTTGTCTGTCTGTGTCTGTGTGTCTGTCTCTCTTTTTGTGTGTGTGTGTGTGTGTGTGTGTGCTACTGTTTGTCATTGTTTCTCTAGGCTGTATATTTCATGCCTTGGCGTCCATTCCTGTATGACCACTAGAGCTCCATTGCTGTATGATTCCTATATGACCACTAGAGCTCCATTCCTGTATGACCACTAGAGCTCCATTCCTGTATGACCACTAGAGCTCCATTGCTGCATGATTCCTATATGACCACTAGAGCTCCATTGCTGTATGACCACTAGAGCTCCATTCCTGTATGACCACTAGAGCTCCATTCCTGTATGACCACTCGAGCTCCATTGCTGTATGACCACTAGAGCTCCATTCCTGTATGACCACTAGAGCTCCATTCCTGTATGACCACTAGAGCTCCATTCCTGTATGACCACTCGAGCTCCATTCCTGTATGACCACTAGAGCTCCATTGCTGTATGACCACTCAAGCTCCATTCCTGTATGACCACTAGAGCTCCATTCCTGCATGATTCCTATATGACCACTAGAGCTCCATTGCTGCATGACCACTAGAGCTCCATTGCTGTATGACCATTAGAGCTCCATTGCTGTATGACCACTAGAGCTCCATTCCTGTATGACCACTAGAGCTCCATTCCTGTATGACCACTAGAGCTCCATTGCTGTATGATTCCTATATGACCACTAGAGCTCCATTGCTGCATGACCATTGGAGGTCCATTGCTGTATGACCACTAGAGCTCCATTGCTGTATGACCACTAGAGCTCCATTCCTGTATGACCATTGGAGGTCCATTGCTGTATGACCATTGCTCCCCTAATGTTGCCTCACCCATAGATCTGATAGGAACTTAATACTTCAAAGGATTCTGAAATATATGTGAATAGCACTGATGTCTTGCTAGGGCCAACTTCAAATAAATAAATATCTTGTAAGGGCCAACTTCCAATAAATAAACATCTTGCTAGAACCAACTTCAAATAAATTCAGGCCAATGGAAAAATATGACTTTCTGAGTCAAAATCAACAAAATATTGCTGTTGTGGGATGTGCACTGGTGTTGTGGGATGTGCACTGGTGTTGTGGGATGTGCACTGGTGTTGTGGGATGTGCACTGGTGTTGTGGGATGTGCACTGGACGACTGGTGACTGGACCATCTAGAGGTTTAGAGCAGGCTTGATATTGTACATTCACACAAGCCAACTATGCTCCTTGTCCCTCATCCACTGGCCCAGAAGAATTTGTGCAAAAACAACTCAAAAATCTAAAAGAACTCCCTTCTGTGAGGCCCACCAGAACACACCAGTCACTCTCTCTTGTCTTACCAGTCAAACTCTTGTCTCACCAGTCTTACCCGTCACACTGTTGTCTTACCAGTCACACTGTCGTCTTACCAGTCACACTGTCGTCTTACCCGTCACACTGTTGTCTTACCAGTCACACTTGTTGTGTATCCTGTTTTGCTGGTATTATCTGTCACACTGTAGTCTTATCTGTCACACTGTAGTCTTACCAATCGCACTTACCATTCACACTGTAGTCTTACCAATCGCACTTACCATTCACACTGTAGTCTTACCAGTCACACTGTAGTCTTACCAGTCACACTGTAGTCTTACCAGTCACACTGTAGTCTTACCAGTCACACTGTAGTCTTATCTGTCACACTGTAGTCTTATCTGTCACACTGTAGTCTTATCTGTCACACTGTAGTCTTATGTCACACTGTAGTCTTATCTGTCACACTGTAGTCTTACCAGTCACACTTACCAGTCACACTGTAGTCTTACCAATCACTGTTGTTTGTTGGTACTCTGCAGAACTGTAACCAAGATGGCAGCTCCCATGACAACTCCACAGATGAGAACAGGTGAGTGTCCCCGCCTCTCTGTGGCTTAATGGTGTTTTTTGCCCTCAACAAAACCGTCCAAGCAGCACCGCCTAAATGACTACCTTAACCGTAATCCAAAACCTAATCCCCTCAACCCTCACCCTAACCCTAAATTGAGGGGGGGGGTAGTGCCTTGAAAGCAGCGCTGCTTAGAAGGCACGGTTGCCCCTCTCTGTGCAGCTGACTGGGCCAAAGATGGGAAATAGATGAAGCACCATGCTTCATGGTAGTTCATGACCGCAGTCTCAGGCACCATACCTAGTCGTGTGGTTAATGTGTTTGGCTGTAGATGGTCAAGTAGTAGATGGTGCTGGGCAGTAATCCAGTGTAGATGGTACTGGGCAGTAATCCAGTTCAAAAAGAGAAATGCACGTGGTTAGCACAGGCCTCTGCTGTGGGTATATGGTCATTCATGTCCCCTGGAGCTCCGGTGTGTACTGATAAACCTGATCACTGTCAGTAGTGGGGAAGCCTTTAATAAATTCCACATCCACATCTGGCTCATTACCAAAATTGAATGGGTTCTTCCTTGAGCAAAGGCACCCCTCTGGAAAAAAATGTCATCAGAATATGTCTGTAACTTTGCCGTAAAATAGAAAAAAACGTATCGACAGTCAGACAAACAAACAGAAAAACAAATTCCAACTTAAACATAACCTCCTTGGCGCAGGTAATAAGCTTGGTTCACATCTGAATCACAACATTGTACTTGAATGGGGAGGGAGTTTTGGATGGTCATGTTCAGGATAAAAATGCTGTGCATCAGTAGATTCTGCCATAAGGTGAATTATGTTCTTGTTTGGTTGTTGCAGACCCTTGTCCTCCACAGAAAGCCTCAGACAGCTATCACAGCAGCTCAATGGCTTACTCTCTGAGGTAACACACACACACACACACACACACACACACACACACAGAGTGTAATAGCCTATATTAATAGCATTTTTGAAGAGCCAGTATGAATAGCCAGTATGAATAGTGTTAAGTGTTATTGTGGTCAGAATTCTGATATACAGGTATTCAGGCAACGTAGGTGTTGAAGTCCAAAAAGATCTTTATTAACGACGCCGGGGGTAAAGTCACAAGCAGATGTACAATGTACAGTCATGTAACGAAAATCCGAAGCCTCTCGGGCGCATTCACATCTTATACTGTCATTACATGTCACACCACATTCACATGATCAATTATCTTGCAAGCATGGAAACAATACATGAACACTTTCTTAGGTTCATCATGTGATTCACACACTATAGAGATGTTTATTAGTTACCCAGTACGTCCTGTAGAGGCAAGGAATATTACTAGTTGGGGCTACACACATAACAATGAGTCTCATGTTTCCTATTAGATGTTAGCAGAGAAGAGCACATTCCATACTGACAGCAGAGAGGGAAGTCAGGGGGAAACAGACTAACTCTGCTAGAAGTGTTGGTAGAATAAGCTTGATATTAATTAGATGTTATGGATTAAATATGTTTTTATTGTTAATGCTCATAATTTTTCCGACATTATGAAGCCTTTAATAGTGTGATATTGGCATCATGACGCCTATATTAATTGTGTTTTATGGGTGCTATGAAGCCTGTATTAATAGTGTTATTTTGCCATTATGAACAGTGTCATAGGGAGTATGAATAGTGTTATATGGATGTTATGAAGCCCATATGAATAGTTTTATGTGGGTGTTATGAAGCCTATATTAGTATTGTTATATGGGTGTTATGAAGCCTATATGAATAGTGTTATGTGGGTGTTAGGAAACCTATATTAAGGCTATATTAATGGTGTTATGAAGCCTATATGAACAGTGTTATATGGATGTTATGAAGCCTATTAATAGTGTTATGTGGGTGTTATGAAGCCTATATCCATGGTGTTAGCCTATATGGATGTTATGAAGCCTATATTAACGGTGGTATACAGGTGTTATGAAGCCTAAATTAATAGTGTTTTATGGGTGTTATGAAGCCTATATTAATAGTCTTATATGGATGTTATGTAACCTGTATGAATAGTTTTAATGGGTGTTATGAAGCCTATATTAAGCCTTTGTGTTATTTATGGGAAGTGTACAATTGGGGGAGGAGGGGGGGAGTGTCTGTCTGTTATTTATGTCAAACTGTCTGTCTGAAAGTGTTTGTATTGTTGGGCATTTTATGCAGTGCTGAGTCCAAGACAAATTTCCCTCTGGGACAATAAAGTATCTATCTATCTATCTATCTATCTATCTATCTATCCTATAGTAATGGTATTATGAAGCCTATAAAAAGCCTACAATAATGGTGTTACGAAGCCTATATTAATAGTGTTATATGGGTGTTATGAAGCCTACATAAGTATAAGGCTATGTGATATGGGTATGAGCTGCTGACCCTCTGCTCTGTCTGTGTTTGCTTTAGTCGTCCACGTATGTCAATGGAGACGGAGCCCCATCACCAGTCAATGAGAAAGAACTGGAGGTAGGACACACACACACGCGCACACACACACACACACACACACACACACACACACTGACAGTCTTACATGTAATTTATTCTGTATTGGTGATTTTTATCATTCTTTTTCTGTTTATTTTTTCTCCCTCTCTCTCTCTCACACCATCATTCCTCTCACTCTCTCTCTCTCTCACACCATCATTCCTCTCACTCACTCTCTTTTATTCACTGCTCCAATTCATCCTTTACTTCTACCCCCTCCTCTAATCCATCTTTCCTTCCCATTTCCTTCTCTCTCCCTCATCCTCTTCCCCCCCTCCCTCCCTCCCTCTCTCTCTCTGTGCATGTGTTCATGTTAGGCTCAGAATCAGGAGCTGTCTGCTGCGCTGGACTCCAGCAACTTAACCAACAACCAGCTCAATGCCCAACTACAACAGCTGGTAGGTGTGTGTGTATGCGCGTACGTGTATGCGTGTGTATGTGTTTGGATGTCCGGTGGTGTTAGTTTACACTGAAACACCAAACAAACGTGTTAGCCGCCAAACAGTGCAAGTGTCTCATTGTAAACTAACATGTTACCTGTTAAACAGTGCTAGTGTTTCAGTGTTAAACTCCTTAGTGTGTTAGCCTCTAAACAGTGCTAGTGTTTCAGTGTAAACTAACATGTTCGCCGCTAAACAGTGCTAGTGTTTCAATGTTTAAGTCCTAATCGTGTTAGCCGCTAAACAGTGCTAGTGTTTCAGTGTAACTAACATGTTAGCCACTAAACAGTGTTAGTGTTTTAGTAATAACTAATATGTGTGTTCCTAACCGTGCTACCTGTGGCGTGTGTGTGTGTGTGTGTGTGTGTGTGTGTGTGTTCCTAACCATGCTACCTGGTGTGTGTTTGTTCCTAACCATGCTACCTGTGGTGTGTGTGTGTGTGTGTGTCTCTCTAACCATTCTACCTGTGGTGTGTGTGTGTGTGTATGTGTGTGTGTGTGTGTCTGTGTGTTTGTGTAACCATGCTACCTGTGGTGTATTCTTCCAGACACAACAATCTCAAGAGCTCAATGACCAGCTTCAGAAGGTACTACGCATCTCATCACCTCATGATTTACACACACATCATCACCCACACACCCACACACACACCTCAAGATTCCCACACATCTCACAACCTGATGATTCCTTTCATGTTCACATGCTATTGTTTCAGTTTGAATGTGTAGAAATAGACTAATGTTTCAGTTTGAATGTGTAGAAATAGACTCCAGACTATTGTTTCAGTTTGAATGTGTAGAAATGCTTATGTTACTGTTTCAATATGTAGAAATAGACTATTGTTTCAGTTTGAATGTAGCTCTGGGTTAGGGTTAGCATGTAGCTCTGGGATAGAGTTAGCATGTATCTCTGCTAATCTGATGCCTGATGTAGCATGTAGCTCTGGGATAGGGTTAGCATGTATCTCTGCTAATCTGATGCCTTCTGTCCTCGAGCAGAAAATTTTGATCTTGACTGTTGCTGTATATTGTAGTAGGGGTAGGGTACTGATGTAGTAGGGTTAGGGTTAGGGTACTGATGTAGTAGGGTTAGGGTACTGATGTAGTAGGGTTAGGGTACTGATGGAGTAGGGGTAGGGTACTGATGTAGTAGGGTTAGGGTTAGGGTACTGATGTAGTAGGGTTAGGGTACTGATGTAGTAGGGTTAGGGTTAGGGTACTGATGTAGTAGGGTTAGGGTACTGATGGAGTAGGGGTAGGGTACTGATGTAGTAGGGTTAGGGGTAGGGTATTGATATAGTAGGGTTAGGGTACTGATGTAGTAGGGTTAGGGTACTGATGTAGTAGGGTTAGGGTACTGATGTAGTAGGGTTAGGGTGCTGATGGAGTAGGGTTAGGGTACTGATGGAGTAGGGTTAGGGTACTGATGGAGTAGGGGTAGGGTACTGATGTAGTAGGGGTTAGGGTTAGGGTGCTGATGTAGTAGGGTTAGGGTACTGATGGAGTAGGGTTAGGGTACTGATGGAGTAAATGATATTAATGCTGCTAACCTGATGCCTTCTCTCCCCAGGAGCGGAAAGATTTTGAGCAGAAGTTTGTGAAGGAGCAGGGAGCCATGCGGGAGCAGCTGCAGGTAGGGATGGGCATGGAGAACCGGGTCCAACTGGGCCATCGCAGAACCTGGTCCAATAGGGATGGGCATGGAGAACCGGGTCCAACTGGGCCATCGCAGAACCTGGTCCAATAGGGATGGGCATGGAGAACCGAGTCTAACTCATAACAGAACCGGTTCCAGTAGGGATGGGCATGGAGAACCGAGTCTAACTCATAACAGAACCGGTTCCAATAGGGATGGGCATGGAGAAC
>JAODXP020000508.1:0-18730 GCA_027497455.2 Sardinella longiceps | reverse complement strand
CGAGATTGTCCGACCCTCCTAGAGGCAGATACCGCCTATGCAAGATCAGGGAGCGCGTCCCGGCTATCGTAAGTTTTGGTTAGCAAGCAAGCTAGGTCACGTGACTTAGCCAGAGTTTACTGTTTGAATTACAACGCGATTTGTGACTTCTCAGCGCATTCAACTGTCGATACATTTTGTTAGCGGCAATCACCATTGACTGTGCAATTTAAATGGAGGATTATTGGCAGAAACGCTTAATAACTGCTTTGTTTGGTTGTTAGCTTACTGGATGACGCCACCGGAGCCTGCATAGGTTCTCTTTAAGGCAGGAGATGCGTTAATCTCACTATGAGAACACTTTCCAAATATTAACAAACTAGGTTACGACCCAATAGGCTACAGTGATCATAAAAATGTAAAAATAAAAAAAAATCTGGCCGTGACCGGTAGGCACGGCTTTAATTCAAGGGGCGGAATTAATAAACTCTGCCTGCTGATACGCTGACCATGCGGTAGACAACATTTGGACCGGAGTTTTGTTCCGGTCCCGCACCAGAGTTTGGTATTTGGTACGGATTCAAGCGGGTTCACTTGATTTAGTGCGCACCCGAGTGCGATTGACGCTTTTCACACCAACGAAAATGAACCGAACGAAGGACTTTTGGTACGAATGGACAGTTTGGTGCGCACCAAATGATGTTGGTGTGAAAGCACCCTTAAACAATGGGGAAACCATGGCAACCGACGTCGGCAGCAGAGTATTTTTATGGCAAAATAGACATTTTAGTGTAAAATACCCTCCAGCATGCAGCAAGAATTCCAAATGCACATTCAACCGGCATTCTTGCCCTTGAAAGTCTGTAATTAAACTTTTGTTTTGGCCTAGATAGATTTTGACCAGGATAGGGTCTCATTAGATACCGTTTCAGGGGAAAGGCTGCGTCCCCCACCATCATGAAGCGGGTGCTGTCCACATCTAGGGCTCCTAAGCAGTTAGGGAACTGCCACGGTAGCAATGTCTCGCCATGCCTCCTCTGGCGGCTTTTGAATAGGGAGTTTAAGCAAGCACGGTTTTCCCACGACGGCCGCCGGAAATCAATCTGCGCTTCACTGATCGAGACTTCAGCCGTACTACCGGCTCTGTTTGCCATAGTGAGTGGAAAGAAGCAATCTCCTGTGTTCTCGACTGCGCGAGGTTCTTGAATGATCTAGTGCGCAAATTATAATTATAAAACTGTAAAAAAGAAAAGAAATAATAGTTTCCTTCTTTCATTACGTTTTAGAGCATAATATTTCATTCCAGAAAGTCTGTTAATCTAAGAAAACATTATACATAAGGCAATCTATATATTTTTTTTTCCAAAAGAGAAACACATTTTTGCATTTAATCACCTCTAGCTCTCTTGAAAGACATTTTGGAAAGAAAGGAGAATGCACAGGATGCACCTTTATTCCATTCATTTTGATCTGTCATCTGTCACATGGTAGATGTAAACATCAGCTCAGTAAGCCTACCAGGTGTGTTCATCAGAGAGCTCCTGCCGTAGCAGCAGTAACTTGCTAAATGATTACTATGGATTCGACTGCAACTGAAACCAGAGGGAGGAGGGATCAACTTCCGGGTACCGTCGCCGTTGGGAAAACCGTGCATGCTTAAACTCCCTATTATATGTGAAGCAGTAGCCTCACAATTGCTTTGCATTTCATGTAAACCGAGTCAGCCACTTTCTTCCGTTCAAGGCGATATGCAAACACCAGACTTCAGAAAGACACTTCAGTAGTTAAAAACCTGTAAGAAATAGGCTATTGATCAGTTACAAATTTGTGTGCATTTTTCAGACAGTGAGTACATTTGCTTATTTGAAACGTTTTTTCTCAACAGCTGATGACTGCCAGAAGGGCTGAAGTGGATCAGCTGAAGGATCACAAAAGAATGGCAGTAGTACTTCCCAAGTCATGGCCTAGAAAGTAAGTTTACAATACTGAAAGATAATGTGAGTTTACTGTAAAGCAGCATCACGGTATTCAACACATTCTACTAGGGACCATTGCACTAAAGTGCTAATGAATCGAAAAACATTTCAGATCTAGCTGCACGCACTGGCGTTGCCTGCCTACGTACTTCCGCTAAAAAATCTTCAGCTCAACCAAGGGGATGGCTATTTGCCAGGCTTTGCTAGCACAGACAAATTGAGATAGTATAATTTAAATATAAACAATATATTTGTATTTGCCAATCTATATGGAACTTAACACTATGTTTATCTCTCCATGTCATAGTTCAAAAAGCAGCTTGGATGTCTATGACACCTGGGAAGCACTGGACTTGAGTAATGGGGACGTGGAAGAGATTGAGGAGGCGTAAGACGACACAGTTCAGCATTCCCAATCAGACACAGGTACTGTGCTATCAGGGGCCAGAGACCTAGAGAGTCAACTTCACCTGTCCGGAAAAGAGCAGCAGCAGCTAGACTGACATAGCACGACCATAACTGTGCGTACAGACCGAGACCGATTCAGGCGACATGGGCGACGGAAGTAATTGACTTTGTATTGGGGCCGGCAACTTGGGCGTATAAAATCAAGTTAAACTTCGGTTAACTTTATGTAATGAGCTATGATGCGGTTGGGAGATTACCAATCAGAATGTCTGGTGAGATGCCAATAGAGAAGCAGGATTAACGTTTGACTGCTAACGTCATGGGCAAATTTGCCGTTTTGGTTGCTGTGCTCAAGCGATGTTTCTTGGGAGTCTTCGGCGACTCTTGGCAATTTATCGGTCTCGGTCTGAACACACAGTAATACTGCTGTTCATCCGTATTCATAGTCTGGAGATTCTTTAACCTGATGCGATTACAGGGCGGGGGGAGAGCATTCAGTTCTGGTTTGTAACGACTGGAGAGCTTGTCTAATCAGCTTCGCTTATCGGCTGGTAGACTCTCTACTGATGTAAACACGCCCCAGAGGACCGTCCCCAGACCATGGATACGGATGAACATTCGTATTAAGGGTGGGCTATGTCAGGCTAAGCAGCAGCAACACTTGAGGACACTGTTGGCTGTTGTAAAAGAGCCTACAACACAACCATCACCTACCATACCACAGGAGGGAGATGAGATGTATTATTTTGCCCTAAGTTTAGCGCCCACCCTTAAGAAAATAAGTGAAACGGGGAGGATGCGAGCCAGAATAACCTTAAAGGGCAACATCAGTCAATTTCAACAAGAGCTCTATTGATCAAGCTACTTGAGATTAGCCAATACTGAAGACGCAAGACACCATGGTACAAGCATAGGGTTCCTTGAGCAGAGAATAAGCCCTGACAGTTAACCCATGGGGGCAGATTTGTAAACTGTGTTTTCAGCATCTAAACATGCTCTAAATTTCACCCCAGAAGTTGTGTAACATCATCAGACACATTACAAATCACCACTGTAGTGTTCATGACTACAAATGTCTAACAAAGTGTTTAAAATAGTGTTTTTATGAAGTGTTTACAAAACCATTGTAAACTAACAATATTTGGCTGCTTGCATACACAGTTTTAACCACTTTTTCAACCATTTGTAGACAAACACGCTACACTTCTGTGTTGTAAAGAGTCTGCTGATGTTTCATAGTTTTTGTGGTGACATTTGGTGTATGTTAAAATATTAAAAATACAGTTCAAATGTCTGCCCCCATGGGGTAGTTGTTGTTAGTGATTATTCTCTGTTCAAGGAAACCTATATGGTTGGAAACATGGAGGTACAGTATTAATAAACCTGGAGAAACATACTAAGTCCCGCCTCCCATTCATTCCAATGTGAAAAACTAGGCTAGTGAATTCATCCAAAATTGAACAAAATTTTCAGTTATCAAGATGGCGTTTCATGGAGCTCACTTCCGACTCCATTTCATTAGGCCAATGAGGGCCCATATTACTAATGAAGATGAGCTACATGGCAAGTCTGGGCACGCCTACAAAAGTTTGTGCACAGGAAGCTCCAGGGGGTCAAGAACGCGCAGATTAGCGGCAGCACTTTAGCATCGCCATATTTACGTATGGAGTCACAATCCGAACCATGCCAGCGCATGCACGAGAGTCATGCTGGGCACGAGCACTCATGCACTTACAAGTTGGTGGGCGGTTACATGCGAAATGTTATTTCTCCGGGGAGAGTAAAAGCAATATTTCATGATCTCTGGTTAGTCTTTGCTTATGTCTTGAGGAGCTTATGAAAAAAGTGTACTGTCATGAATGCTATAAAAACTTCAGGCACGTTCTCGACAGAACTTTCTTCCTCGTGTTGTATGGCAAACAAACTAGGTGCATTATCACCACCGTCTGGACTGAAGGACTACTGTTTGGACTACCAACTTTGGAACTTTGCGCATGGGCAGCATGGGCATGGCCTGGCCTGTTACCTCCAGTGTTCACAATGGCGTTGACTGTCAATTCACCGCATTTACTAGCCTAGCCTCGGCCATTCAGTTCTATGGAGGGCGGGACTTAGTCGTTGTCTCCAGTTTATATATAACCTCCTTGGGAAGCTCGTTCACCTGAAAGTGTAGCATTAACCAATCAGCATATGTCAAATGGAGTTGGATATGATGTAATTTCTGGAAAATGGCGACGAGGAAGTGCAATGCTAATTGGCAAAGCTAACCGGCCAAATCCTGACACCCTGGTTGGAAAATGTCTTGTGTCTTCAGTATTGGCTATTCTCAAGTAGTTTCAGCAATAGAGCTCTTGTTGAAATTGACTGAAGTTGCCCTTTAAAGGAAGAGCAGGATGCCTATGAACAGGACCAGCTCCGTGCAAAGCCTTCCACTACATCACATGGCCTTGGTCCAAAACAGTGGGATCAGCAACCACATTAGCAGGCATTCCACCATGGCCTGCCCACCACCACATCACATGGGACAAGACAGTGGGATCAGCAGTCTCAGCAATACCAACCATTTCATGGAAGATATGTTGGTATGCAAAGAGCAAGAAATGAAGATGCCTTAGCATCTGGGAAGACAAGGAAGGTCCAGATTTAGAGATTTTGTTATTGTGTGATGTTTGAAGTGCAATCAAATGCACTGTGAGATCTCTGAAGTGCAATTGTGTTGGCCTAATTATGCAATTAGACAAGGCTGTTATTGGTCTGGTTATAGGACCGCCCCTGCCTGTTGTGGTAGTTGTGATCATAGTAATTATGAAGAATGGCTTAATTCTTATGCCTTACACCCTTAGGAGAGCACATTATTATATCTACTTGTGATGTAATTCCAATCTCAGACATGAAAAACAGACACGCAGTCAAGCATGCACACACACACACACACACACACCTCGATTAGCAATACAATATGTAAACCTCACTTAGCTTACTTATCAGTGGGAGTTGCAAGGCATAGCACTTATAAAAACAAATCAAGTGAGTCATAGCACTTATAAAAACAAATCAAGTGAGTTACTCCTACCAGCACACCAGAGCAAGCGTGAACACACACACACTAGTGCTTTTTTTTGTTTTTTAAGTTTGTCCTGCATCAACCTCTGACTATGCTCTCAATACATCTCTCTTTTTTGCTGGCCTATTTACTGATTTTCCATTCTCCTAGAAAAGTTAGGGAGTATGTAAAGTCTGATGTTGAATTAGAAATGTATGATATAAAATGGGTTAAAGTAACAATATTAATAGTCTTTGGCATTTGCAAAGATCATGGTCAGCGTCTGTCAAGGCTGTCTTTCAGCTGCTGGAGGTTGCTGTCAAAACTCTAACAACGTACAGAATTACATACAATGTTGTACATTCTACGAGGAGCAGTGGTCTAGCTTTTCAAACAAAGTTTCTTTATTTCTTTTAGTTTTGGTTGTTTTTACCTTTCTAATTATTCTCGGATTCAAGTACAGAGCTTGTAGGCCTAAACTGATGCTCAGGGAAAACATCACTCTATTAATTTTAGCAGAAGCCCATATTGTCTATCTCCCTAGCTGATATAGGGCCACATTTACAGTTCAATAGATAAAACAAGTGCATTATCTCCCATGCCCCCAAATAATTCCAAAAGTAACATTGAGAAGAGTATTCCATTGGGGCACCAAGGCAATGCTGAAAAAGAGTCATCCACAAATAATGACTGATGATTGATTGCAAAAATAAGTGGCTTGAGCACAGCTGTTTTAGAATGGCCAATCTATGGGCTAGAATGCCATGTGATTCCAAATGACAGTTGCCTGTGATGTAATAACAAGTTCAGGGGACACATCATAGTTGCCATAGCAATAGAACCCAAACAAATCCTGACATCTATCCCAAAGCCACTTCAATGATACAGCATTAACAAGAGAGCAGAGCCATAGAAAGAGAGGATTCAAGAGGTCAGTAATTCCATGATCTTTGGCATTAATCAATAGTTTATCTTTACTGGTAATATAACTCATTTTCAATTTCATAGCAAGCAGGTGATTAGACTATTGTGGTGTGTAGACTCCCCACAGGTAAGTCTAACATTTTAGCTGAAGTCCTAGTCCTACATTTCTACCCCTGCCTGGTAGAACTAGCAAGAATCAATGCCTTCCAGGTAGTGGGGTTTAGAGTAAGGGTTAAGGTTCTTGTATGCTGTGCTGCCTAGATTCATATTCACAATGAAAACGATCTTCATCCACTCTCGTTTTCAGAACGTTTTGCATCCACATTCCACAACGATTTTATATTCATCCACCTCAGCGATCATTTTAGAAATCGACCTCAGCAATCATTTTTGGAATCGTTTTCAGTTTCAGAATCATCCATGCTAATGTGAACGGAAGGGCTAACTGGATAAATATTACCTGTGTTGGTGTGAACATGCATTTAACAGAACATAACATATTGCTGTGTGAAAATAGGGTCTAATTTTTTTAAAAAAATCTTTGTAATGTGAGAGCATGGGCTGTGGGAACATAGGGCCCAATTTCTCAAATTTCCTAAGAAATGTGGGAACATAGGGTTGTGGGAACATTGGGCCTAATTTCCAAAAATTCTGTGAAAAATAAAAATCCCTAACAAATGTGGGAACATAGAGTTGTGGGAACATAGATCTGACCCCGTTTGAACTCCATCTGTTTCTCTGGCTTTCCTGCCCATGCGATTTGTGACGTCAGCCGCTACATCTCTATTGGTGAATCCAGCTCAACTAGCGTTTTGATTGGACCTCACCCCGGAACACGTTGGTAATAATTTTCGCTAACTTTAATCTCAAACTACTCCTAAATGTGCAACCTTTCGCGTTGGAAACAACCGGCAATGTTAATCTAAACGTTTTATACAATTCCTGTTAAAAAATGGGCTTGTCACATGCAGGGTAACTATCAACTCGAGAACTAAGCAAGATAGACGGTCTCAGCCCACTGGCCTAGGTGTCAATAATTCTGTTTCACCCTAGTAATTCTAGAAAAGGGGCTAAGCATGCGAAAAAGTGAACTTCTCCTTTAAATAAAATCAAAACACAATTATTTTCAAAACATGCAAGTTACTCAGCAGGCCTATTTAATTGTGGTTAATGTAAACAAGTTGTTAGCTGTAGGGAAAGGGGTAATTAATAGTTTTTGGGGGAATATCATTTTGAATTTAATGCTGTCAGCATGTCTTATAAAAAGTTTGACTAGGGCCAAGACTGAATTTGTACTTCATCTTAAAATAGCCATTTTTCTACCCTTAAAAATGTAGATCTAATCTTGATCAAATTTGCTCCGCCAGCATGTCTACCCACCTGCCATAGGGCCTCGATAGGGCTAGGTAGATTTATTTACCCACCACACACACACACACACACACACACACACACACACACACACACACACACACACACACAAACACCACCAATCCCATCATTATCTCCCCTGCCCCCAAATAATTTCAAAGCCAACATTAAGAAGAGTATTTCATTGGGCCACCAAGGCAATTCTGAAAAAGAGCTCAATCAAGTTTTCCACAATAAATAATAATGATTGGTGATGATTGCAAGAGTAAGTGGCTAGAGCACAGATATTGGTGAATCTATGGCCAATCTATGGGCTAGAATGCCAAATGATTCCAAATGACAGTCTCTTGTGATGTAATAATACGTTCTGGGAATACATCACAGTTGCCATAGCAATAGAACCCAAACAAACCCTGACATCTATCCCAAAGCCACTTCAATGAGACATCATTAATCAATAGGCTACTTTATCTTTACTGGTAATATAACTCAGTTATAATTTCATAGCAAGCAGGTGATCAGACTATCGGGGTGCTTAGACTCCCCACAGGTAAGTCTAACATTTTACACTACTTATTTATTTATTATTATTATTTTTTATTACTACCCCCCTTCTTTTCATCATCATCATCAACCATTCTTTATTCAGGGGAACTTGACTGAGCTCTAGGCTCTTTTACAGCAATGCCCTGATAGGAAATAACAATCATAAAAATAAGACAAAATAAACAAAGTAATAATACAGATTTCACACACAAAAAAACTGACAAAACAAACAACAACAATAATAAGTTTTATTTATTAATTTTATATTTCCCAGGTGAGAGCGAGAGATTTGTCCAGAATGAGCGAGACAGAGACAAGTGGAGAGAGTGATCTGGAATGGATCAGCCTGAAAGACAAGACGAATGAAGAGATGATGGAGAGGTTGAGCGAGAAACAGAATGAACTGAAGACACTAAGAGAAAGAATAGTTCTGCTGGAGATGGAGAGGGAGGAAAGCAAGGAGAGAGAGAAGCAGAGGCAGGCTCAGCTGGAGACTCACATGGGGAAAAAGTTTGCCAAGGAGAGACAAACAGACCAAGATAGGCTCAAGGAAAGCCTAAGTAATCTTAAAAATCAGATGGAGGCAAAGGTACGAGTGATAGAAAGCAAGTTTGAAAAAGAAAGAGAGATGGCTCAGAGAAGAAATGAAAAAGTATTACAACTGCTTGCACAAAAGCGGATGCAGTGTGAAGACATGGACACAGAGAAAGAGAGGGAAAGGCAGACGTCTATCAGAGAACACGAGAGAAGGATGGAAAATGAACATGAGAATGTAAAGCAAAGAGAACAGGAGAGGAAGCTTGAGAAGAAAAGACAGCTGAAGGAGATGAAGCAGAGATATCAAAAGGAGAAAAAGAGACGAGAGAAAAGATGGAGAGAGGATGAGGAGAAGCTTAAGGAGGAATGGGAGGAGAGGAAGCGAGAGGTGGAGAGAGAGCTAGAAGCAGAACGAGATGCAGCTCACCTACGTGAACAGGAGATCTTAAAGCTCAGAGAGGAGCACAAAGCAAAGGAGGAAGAAGTGGCAAATATGGCAGAACAGAAAGAGGCAAAGAGGGTAGAAACAAGCCCAAGGGTGGTGGACACTAGAAGGAAAACAGCACTGGAGAAAGAGAGAAGAGAGAGTGAGGAAGAAGTGGCAAATATGCCAGAACAGAAAGAGGCAAAGAGGGTAGAAACAAGCCTCGTGGGCACTAGAAGGAAAACAGCACTGGAAGAAGAGAGAAACAAAGCTAAAGAATGGATGGAAGAAATAAAGCAAAAGTCGGATATCGATGAAGTTGTGCAGACAGCGCAAGAGCGACAGCACAGCCTTGAACGAAATGTGACAGAGGAGAGAGTTCAGAGTAAAGAAGAAATGTCAGGAGAGCAAACAAAACCAAGCATTAATGCGATGGACTGGTTGAGTGAGATGAGACAAAAGAGTGGGAAAAATAAAGAAATCTGCCAGCAAGAGGAACAGATACCACTGGGCACCTCAAAACAAAAAGAAGAAGGGCCTGAGGTTTCCAACTCCACAAAGCTGCGTGCCACCAAGTCAGAGGGATGAGGAGGAACAGGCGGAGAATATTTCACCGTCTTTAGCCGACGAGGCTGCGAGTTCCACGGAGACCAACGATGCTGGAGCAGAGAATGGGGCTGGGAAAAAGGGCAAGAGTGTGGGGAGAAAAACTCCTCGGTTGGGCCAATAAACAGGCCAAAAATTACTATCAGAAAAAGATTGAGAGGACGTACAAGAGAGAGAAAGAAGAAGGAGACAAGGTTTACATAGACGGTAATATTTTCATTTTCCAACATCTTTATTTCACTAGTTCAGCCCTGATTATTTTAAATGAAAAATCACAGTAACTAAAAGGAACGTGTCTGGTGTATTTCGATCTGTACCATTATTGATCGAGGTCATAAGTCTTGTTGGTAGGAAATAGAACAGTGCTTTTGATACAACATACACCAAATAGCAAATCAGTTGTAGCAAACCCAGAAAGTGAGATATTCGGCTTCCCTATTCAGTTAACGTTGGGAGCAGGTTACATCTCTGAGACTCTGAGATTTGATCACTCTATTAATGCAAACAGCCATGGCAGTGATCAGAGCTATGAGTTGGAATTCTCTGGATTAAACTTTTTATGAAAAATAAAACTGTTGTTTTGTAACTTACCTGGTTTTCTCTGTGTAGAGCGCATAGTAGAAGTCTCCCTCACCAGAGCCGAGAGAGAACGGCAGAAGAGAGCGCTCCTGCTGGAATCAGAACAGCAACGCCAGAAGTGGGAAGACTCCTGGAGGTATTGGGAGGCTAAGAAGGAAGAGGAAAAGGAAAAGTTGAAGGCTGCAAAACAAGAGAAACAAAGGAAGAAGGCGGCAATTTGACCACCTCACTGTGGAACATAAGTGGCAAATGGGCTACTATGATTGAGGTATTTCTCTTCTGTTTTGTTCAGTTTTTAGATATTACTTGTGTTTTTTGTTGTTGTTGTTGTTTTTTGCTTCATGTTGTTCTATTCATTTTTTCAGTGAGAAGCTGAGAAGCCCCTGTATGCTGCCTTCAACATGGATGTACATCTGGATCCTAAATAACTACATCTCCCCAACACACTCATACACACATGAGCATCAATACACTACTTTGTGCTTACATGCAATGCATAATTAATAACAAGCACACACAACCTCTCTTGCACGCTCGCGCGCACACACCCATCCATCCATTGTGCTTACAATAAATAAGTAAATAAACACACATACACACACGCATAAAAAACATTTATACATTGAACTCACATACAATACATAATAAATAAATAAACAAATAAAAGTAAGTAAGTGCATTCAATTCAATTTTATTTGTAGAGAGCACAAATACCATACATTGTCTCACAGTACTTTACAGACAGTACGGGGAGTACTGATACTACTGCTGCTTACTAATGTAGAGCGCTCAAATACAGTGCATTGTGTCGCGGCGCTTTACAGGCAGTACGGGAAGCATCCATGAGAAACAGGGGCAAGGAAAAATTCACCCTCTTGCAGCTCTTCAGTTGAGACTACATGATGGTGTGATGGTGATTCTAAAAGAAATTTAACACTAGTTATAGTAGTAGTAGTATATTGTAGTGTTTGTGTGTGAGATCTGTTATATATAAATATAATGCCAAATTGAACTTTGAAATGAAATGTATGTACAGTTATAGCATTGGAACATTGATAATAACATTTCCTGCCACATTAGGAACACAAAACCAGGTGTATTAGTTTTGAACATGAAAGTAATTGCATATTGTACTTTCGTTTTCTCTGATGTTTTTGGCCCATATAACACTGCAAAATAGTATTGCACTACAAGTAGATATGTATAGTTGATTGAAATGCAGGATTGTCTGATAAACAAAAACGTGATAGATATTATACGTTCGAAAGCAGGACAGTGAAGCGGCTAAGCTGAAATTTAGATGTGAAGAGATGTGAAGTTTATTGAATAACTAACCAGATTCTTGTGTCAAATCCAGATTCTGTTCTGCTTCTTCTCCAGCTTGTGTTTACAAAAACATGTTTTGATGGGTTAGTATTATAGTACTCCACCATAAGTAAATTGGTATTAGATATACTCAACATCTAAGTACACATTTTTAAAGCTTTGCTTGATAAAAAAATTGAGACTAACCTTGTGGCAATGAAACCAGAGGCTGTAAGAAGTCCAACGGGACGGCTTCTAATAAATATGATTCGAGAATAAGAATAGGTAACATTTGCTCTGTTTAGTTGTGAGTTTTACAAACTTTAAAGAATTTAGCTTACCGCCTGTTATTTTTAAAAGCTCAGCCCTGGCCTCAGCGGATGTTTGCATGAATGAATTAGACAGACAGTGGTAGGTGTTGGCCACTGCAGCCATGTGTTTACATGGTGCCCCAGTTTGTCCTGCTGGACATGAGCACACTGAATTTTTTCTCTTCAATCTGAAACGAAAGTCACAGGGACAAAAGATGTTTGAGGATTCAGACCTGCTTAAGTGCTGATTTTGGCAGAAATTATGTTGCAATAAACAAACAAATTCATGACAGCAATTTGAGTGGACAGCCATACCTGGTGTATTTTCGATGGCGAGATTTGGCTGGCCAAGGGCAGAAACTTTCTGCCTGACCGGCCCAGGGCAACATCTGTTATTTTGGCTTTGTAGTAGCTCTCCAGACATGAAGTAATGAGATGGAAGATGTGGCAAATTGAACGCTTTTGTCCTCTGAAGGATCTTGTCCTTGAGGACCCTCATTGCAGCCTCTGCAAAATTGTTGGTGTTGTGTCCTCGGGTCATAAGGTGTCCTCTCTATAGCTTAGAGCCCAACATTCCCTCCTGCTGAACAATCTGCCTAAGTATGTCTGGTATTTTTCATACCTATGAAAAATACATAGAAGATGTAGAAATAGAAATTATCAAGTGAGATGTCCTCTGTATGTTATACTGTCCCATTAATGACCTAATGTACCTTCTGTTTTTTAGAAACACCATCTAATTTGTGATCGGCCTCATGGAACATGGACTAACCTGACTGCAACAGGATCTTGCTTTGCCTGCATATTTATGTGCTAAACCTCGTCAATGTTCTTGGAATAAAGCATGTTCTTTATCATTGTGAACAAGGTTTGCCTGTGATCCTTCTCAACCCCACTCTCCTTGCTCCATAGCCACCTCCATACTGCCTGGAGCAGGTGAAAGGAGCACAGGAGCAGAGTTGCATCAGGGAACACCCGTTCAAGTGCGCCCCTCTCTGCCCTGCAATCATCTGTTACGAAGACCTGGGGTCCTGCCTGCCCCATCCCTGCGAAGGCCCTGTCCCCCAAAATCCTCTTCAGGAACTGCAACCCCTCAAAAATTGTCAGTTCATCCTCGGACTGGCAGATGATAATGCCCAGGGGCAGTTCAGAAGGACGGGAGCAGGCTTCACTCAAGAGTCTTTTTGTAATTTTTTAAGAGTGCTGGCCCTGCATTTATGCAGTCAAGAATCAGGAAAGGAGGCCGCACTATGCATATACACCTTTTATTCACACAGACGCGTTTCGGCGTTCTGCCTTCCTCAACACACTGAGCAGACCATCCGCTGGACTGTGGGTTAGGAGGAGAAAAACTCGACAACTCTCTGTTGTAGGGTGTGGACATTTTGCGTCAATGGAGAACAAACTACAACGAGAGGAGTGCCTCTTATAGAAGTCTCCATGACTGCACAACACTGCTGGCCATGCTGCCTTCGATTTTATTTACTTTAGGCTGGATACTGAAAAGATGTCTACCAGTTGACCCATTATCCCAAAGATGCTGCCATTTTTCATAAGTTCTGTTCTTGATAATGCTTTTGACCTCCGCTTTACTGTATTTTATGTTCATATCAATATTGTTTCTGCTTGCTGCTTTCTTGGCATATTTATCAGTCAGTTCATTCCCCTCCACCCCTATGTGGGCTGGGACCCATAAAAAGGAAAAAATAAAATCTGCTTTTTGCAACCCACTTGCCAACTGTAAAATTTCAAACAGAATGTCTTTCCTGGACTCTCGAGTAAGCATTCTGGATACTTATAAGGGCAGAGCTGGAATCAGAGACTAAAACTGTTTGCCTATTAACACCATTGCACTCAACCCACAATAGAGCAAGCCATATGGCAACAAGCTCTGCTGTATATACAGCCAGATCGTCATTAAGCCTTTTAACTAAAGCCAGTCCAAGTTCAGGTACCACATGTGCCACTCCCACCCTTTTTGTCAGGACTTTTGGATGCATCTGTGAATATTGCCATACACTGACTGTAGTTTTCTGAGATGTAACCACTGACTCTCCACTTGTCCACTAGCCTGATAAACCAGCCTAATGAATGGATACAACGGGAGATTGTTGATGAGCACAACCCGTTGTCTTTCAAACCATATCTGTGCGTATAGGCCAACGCTCTGTCGTTTCTCCCTCAAAACCCCGCCCGCTTTGATTCAAAACACATCTCTGCGTTATGATTGTTTTTTGCCAGATTCCTGGCATTCTTGGCAGAATTGGAGAATGATGCGAGGCTAGACCCACTTGCAGACAAAAGATTTTGGCGTCCAGCGGGTGGTGCTAGTTTACTAGGCTACTTGTCCACCTCACCTTCCTGCTTTTCCTCAAGCAGACCAAGGTCCACTTTTAACTCCTCAAAGGTCCAAGGGGGAACTGAGGGGTAAGGTACTGTGGGGCTGATATTAAAGGAATGCACCGGAGTGAATTCAAGCATAGCCCTGCTGCACGAGCCTTTCAACAGCAATATATTTCGTATGAAATGAAAGAATTTTGAACAGCATAGACCTAACGCGAACGCTGAACACTTTACATTGAGTCAATGTAACCTCAGATCTTACTTTCCGTTTCCAATAGTCAGGTCCAATTGATTCAGTGTAAAGTGCCTGTTCGCGTCTGTGTTCACGTTCGGCCTATGCTGTACCAAATTATTTTGTTCCACTCGCTAACTAGCGCATTTAGCAGGCTCTGTCAAAAGGGCTATGCTTGAATTCACTCCGGTACATTCCTTTAAAACCACTGATTCCCATATTCACAATTTTGTGTTTAATAGTCCATCCAAAACTACTCCCTTCCTCATTTAGCTGCAGCTCTTGGCAAGGACCTCAACTTGAATGGCGGCTATTGGAGAGATTTTGACAGCACCACTACAAATTCTTAAGGCTTGATTATGCAGAGAATGCAACTTATGTAAAAGTGACTTGGAGGCTGACCCGTAGGCTATACACCCATAATCAAAGAACTCATTAGACCTGTATAGATTGTTTTTAGTGCTGATCCAGATGCACCCCACTCAATACCACAAAGGCACCTCATAACATTTAATTTTTTTTATTTATTTATATATATTTTTTTTACATTTGTCCACCATTTTTTGGATATGGAAGGCCCAGGTCAACTTTTTGTCAAACCATACCCCCAGACAGGTACTTAAAAACCTCCACTCTTTCCAGCTCTCTGTCTGCCAGGTAAATTTTGAACTCAGGGCTTATGGTTCTCCTAGAGAAAAATATCACTTTAGTTTTGTCTACTGAGATCCTAATCATAGTAGCCTACGTCACATCACTGACAGCTTTATGCAACCTACAAAAAGGTTATATAGTAGGCCTAGCTGATGGTATGCTGCTCAAATTATGCAACAATACCAAAATCATAAATGCATCACTGATGTAAAAATAGAAGTAACTAAAAAGCTTCCTCTAAGAAATCTAGATTAACATGTCTCCCTAGTCATGATGATCTTGGGTAAAAGTCTTTAATCTAAAACTTTTTATTATTACAGAGAAATTGGTCTGTATTGCCCTGCACCAAAGTCTGCCAATATTGAGGACTATCCACAACTAAAGGTATGGATTTTTAGATACCACCTTGTCTTTTAGAAAAGCACTGTCCGACTCAACCTGTCAGTGTTTGGAGAATGTGGAACCAAACATGTCAGGTTGAGTAAGACAGGGCCATAAAATTTAGGATGGCACCCATGCAGAGAACAGTGGGGGAGGAGCCGGTTAAAGCATCCCTGATAGCAGTAGTGAAAGGGATTTTAAATGCGAATGTTGTTTCAGACCTACTCGTCACCTCTAGTCAGACCCAGAATAGAAGAGGTGGTGCTTTCCAGGCTTAGGATTGGTCACACCAATCTCAACAGCACATTGTTCACTATACGCAAACATGTTGACGGTAATTGTGAGCATTGCCCTAGCGCACAGCCCAGAAACAGTAGAACATGTTTTAATCCACTGTCAGAAATACCAGCAAGAGAGGTTGGAGCTAAAAGCCCAAGTAGAGGCCAATAATGTTGCCTTTGGAATTAAAAATAATATTATTCTACAAAGAAGTGCTGGGAAATTTTTTCAATTCTTGTTTGTGTTTTTAAAGAGTACAGGGCTTTTAAAACGAATTTAATTTTCTAGAGGGGTTGCAACTCCTGTTCCACACTCCAGTCCAGTGGTGGCGGTAATACAACGGTAAAGTTTGTCAATCGCCAAATAATAGAAGAAGAAGAAGAAGCATGGAGGGCAGAGCAGTGCAGCGCAGAAGCAGAGAACTTTTAATAGGGGAGAATTAGCACTCCGGTGGTATTGCGCCTAGATGGCGCGCGCGAGTCAGTGAAGAATGAATTGGGTTCTATGCAGCTGCACCCTCAAATGCTGCATTTCTTTAGATACAATTTTTCCTTGAATAAATGCATTCATGCATGCGGTTCAGAGTAATTTGATTTAATTCTCAGTCCACACATAATATTTTTAGCATTTTTTGTTCATTTGTAAAATCCCTTCCAAAGTGTCTGTCACGTGACACAGCAAGTCTTTCCCTATGGCCATTCACCAGAATAGAGTAGCAGAATGCTAGTGAGTCAGGGGGAAAAACTGCTCACAGATGAAAAACGTAATGGTCATATGTATTAATACATTTCATTTTGATTGACATCCATGTCAAAGTTGCTTAAAATAAAATGCAATCTGTGATATGTTGTCCCTAAATATGTGAAAATTACACATTTAGCCCTATACCTCATAGGTGCCCATTGATTTTCCACTCAGTTTCCACTGACTCGCGATCGCCCCCTAGCGGATTTGCCATTGGAATTGCAGGTTGAATGGCGTTAATAGGAGTGCCATGGCTCGCCGTAAACGGGCTCTGGCAGAAGCCTGACTGCAGCGGGAAGCCGGAGGAAACCTCGCTCTCTAGTGGCCCGCGGGCGATTGCCTTTGATACACTGCTCTCGATCTCCAATTAAAAGGAAGTCATTGTTCTTCATGGTGGTGTGACTGAGGTTAATCCCCATGCTGATTGAATGTTAAGGACTGCTTTTAACTTTGTTTCCAGACGGAGTAGCTGAAGACCACGGACCTATTCATCTCCAGGCAGCCAGGTGGCGTGGTGTGGACTTGCGGGTGGTGTGTGGACTTTCTCTTCTTCATTTGGTTTCCTGGTCAGCGGACGGGGAGCCGACTAGGACAAACTTTCCCCCCCTATACAGACAATACAGTGTAGATTACATAAATTTTGGCTTTATTCCCTCACCTACAAACGTTCAGCTCCCAATGTGCCTGCTTTGCGAACAGGTTTACTTTAATGAAGCGATGAAACCTTCACATTTGAAGGATCACCTGAACAAAATACATCCTGACAAGGCATCTAAGGATGCAGCTTATTTCAATGCCCTAAAGGAGCAACACTCAAAACGGATAATTTTCCAATCTATTCACTTGGCAGACAAACCAGACACAGAACGGGTTAGTGGCCTCCTACAACATTTCTATAGTGAAAACGGGCTCACCGTTTACTGTAGGAGAGAAACTAGTTCTCCCACCCTTTAAAGAGGCCATCTCCACTGTGATGGAGTGAGACCCAGCGCTAGTACTGAAAGCCACCCCGCTAAGCAATGACAGTGTGGCACGGAGGGTTAAAAAGATGGCGATGGACACTGAGCAGCAGTAGTGTGCTACACTGCAAGAAAATCATTTCAGTATCCATCTGGATGAAACAACAACGGCAGACAACAACGTTCTCCTAATGGCCTACGCGCGTTATGTGTTTGGGAGGGATTTGGACGAGGACATACTGTTCATTAATTATCCAACAACGGACACAATTGGAGAAACCATATTTTTCGCCCTAAATAAGTACCTCCAGGACAAGTCCATTCCCATGAGCAACATCGTCGCCTGTGCCACAGATGGGGCTCCTACTATGGTTGCAAGGAACCGCGGATTCGCCACTTTTCTGAAGGAGCGCCGCAAGTGTTGACTGTCCTGGCTGTCCAAAGGTAACTGGCGAGTCTGTGTGACTTGTTTCAGACAGTTGTGCAGTTCCTGGAGAATGTCGATGCTGATCTGAAGGACCAGCTGTCATCTTGCCGGGCCGACATCCATTATCTTGCAGACTTCTTCGGGAAGTTGAATGAGGTCTCCTTGAAGCTCCAAGGGGAGACCGTAACACTTGTGCATTCCAAGACCACTGTCCGAAGTTTTCTTGCGAAGTTGGACCCGTACAGAAGTAATTTGGGCAGGCATCAGCTGAATAATTTTAATCATCTGACCAAGGTATAATAATATACCTATTAGGCATATATAATAATAATAGGCTAATAATAATAATGATTATTATTAGTAGTAGTAGGGTAATTAATAATAACATGTGTTTGTGTTGTTTCTGTATGATTGTCCTGTTCTGTGTTGATGTGTTTCTGTTTTTGTTTGTAGTGGAGAGCAGGGTTGGTTGTCCCACGAGTAGGTTGTCACACTTCTAATATCTCCTGACCTGGGCTGTTTTTTACCTGATGGAAAACTGATAGGAAGCTTTTATTTACCTTAGAATAACACTGAGCGTTTTTTTTTTTTTTATCACCATGCCATCAGTTCATTCTAGTGCTCAAATACATTACAATTGGCTAGCTAGTTACTGTATCAGAGACCAAGGCTACTTGTATCAGCGCGAACAGTTACAATGTCAAT
>JAODXP020000507.1:0-2500 GCA_027497455.2 Sardinella longiceps | reverse complement strand
ATAAACAAATACCAAAGCAGTAGAAACACACACACACACACACACACACACACACACACACACAAACACACAAACACACACACACACACACACACACACACACACACACACACACACACACACACACACACACACAAAGTGTTTGGAAAACAACTGTGCCCAAGCAGTGTGAAAAGAAAAGTCCTTTTAGGTCTGTCCCTCAGAAACAAGCCAAGTCATTAGACACACAAGTCTCTCGGCTCATTGATCTACACACACACACACACACACACACACACACACACACACACACACACACACGCACACACACACACACCATTAGACAAACACACACACACACACACACACACACACACGCACACACACCATTAGACACACACACACACACACACACACACACACACACACACACACACACACACACACACACACACACACACACCATTAGACACACTCTCTCTCAGCTCATTGATCCTCATGTATTTTTAAAACCCAGTGAGTGACGCCCCAATTTTAGAACCAAACCACCATCTGAGCCTTTCAATCTCCTGTGGAGAGAGAGGGAGAGAGAGATGTGTACGTGTGTGTGTGTGTGTGTGTGTGTGTGTGTGTGTGTGTGTGTGTGTGTGTGTGTGAGAGAGAGGTGAGAAGACAAGAGACAGGCTGGCGGACTTAGAGAGAGACAGCAAAAGAGAGGGAGAGAGAGACAGAGAGAGAGGTGTGTGTGTGTGTGAGAGAGAGATGTGTGTGAGCGTGTGAGATGTGTGTGAGAGAGACTGAGAGAGATAGAGAGAGAGAAGATGAAGCGGAGAGATGACTGGTCTTCCTTCAGCAGGAATACAGTATAAGAGGCATTAGTGGGTCTCCAATGGGGCACTCAAGTGCAGCTCTGCCAGGACTGAGGCGCGCGCACACACACACACACACACACACACACACACACACACACACACACACACACACACAGTATAGCTCTGCCAGAACTGAGTCACATTATTACCAGTACTGCTACACTGAAATACATTTGCTTTGTTGCCTTGCCTTTATTTATAAGGAAGCAAACCCAATATTTATAGTGCCAATATCTACAGGGCATTCTATAATTAACTAACTAAACCCAATATTTATAGTGCCAATAATAAACTAACTAGAGCCAATATTTAAAGTACCAATAGGCCCAGGGCATTTCTATCAAGCCCACACATAAAGTGATTATATTTATCCATAAAACATACAGTAGAGAACAAGGTCAGACTAGCTGTTCGTGTAGCAGTCAAACCAGAGAGTGATCTTACCTGTACCATAAGTAGTGAAGAATGAGAGAGAGAGAGAGAGAGAGAGAGAGAGAGAGAGAGAGAGAGAGGATTGATCCTTCCTGTATCATAGGTAGTGAAGGATGAGAGAGAGAGATCTTACCTGTACCATAAGTAGTGAAGAATGAGAGAGAGAGAGAGAGAGAGAGAGAGAGAGAGAGAGAGAGAGAGAGAGAGAGAGAGAGATCTTACCTGTACCATAAGTAGTGAAGGATGAGAGAGAGAGAGAGAGAGAGAGAGAGAGAGAGAGAGAGAGAGAGAGAGAGAGAGAGATCTTACCTGTACCATAAGTAGTGAAGGATGAGAGAGAGAGAGAGAGAGAGAGAGAGAGAGAGAGAGAGAGAGAGAGAGAGAGATCTTACCTGTACCATAAGTAGTGAAGGATGAACCTGAAGGGCCCTGGATCAGACACAACAATACAACACACATCACACTAGCAGCCCAGATATTACTACAACAACAACACATGCCAATAAGATCACACATGACAGTAATTATTATGATTCTTCACAGTTATATTCACTGGCTATAATGTTCAATATCACATCTTACCTGTCACCGCTTTGGCAATCACAGATGAGTCATGCTCCTTGTATCCCCTCAACTATACAAGAGAGACCGTCAGAGAATTAGCCTAGAGCAAGTATTTCTTCCTCTCTCTTTACTTCAATATAACAACAAGCTGATGAAGGACTGATCCACCACAGGCACTTAAAGGTATAAGCTAGTGGTTCTCAAACTTTTTCTGTCATTCCCCACTTTGGAATGCAGAGAAATTTCACTTTGCTGCGAAATGGGTCCAACTTTATACGCAGTATGGCCTATCTGACTAACGATATTTCACCGAGATGAATGGGTAGGCCTACGTAAAGTAATAGAATTTCTATGTAAAGTCAAAGCTAAATTGACTTTACTAGCAACTAGCATGCAACATTGGAAAGCTCAATTTGCCGTCATATGTGCATATCTGACGAATACTCTGCATTTGTGGGACATGGTGCGGCCGTCAGTCAAACACGAAGAGATGTCTCACGCCCCACTAGTGGGGCCTGCCCCACAGTTTGAGGAACACTGGTATAAGTGATTGCACCAAGAGTCGGGATCCAGCAAAGGGACCCGCTGGCTGGGATCTCATTTATAATCTGTCACATCTGACCATTACAGGCCAGAGAGGTTTGAACAGAACA
>JAODXP020000504.1:0-19714 GCA_027497455.2 Sardinella longiceps | reverse complement strand
AAAGTCTCATTTTGCTTCAACCATCATAGCACAGTTTCAACAACACAAAAAGGGTTTTAAGCGTGCAGACCCATTCCTGGTGGAGTTTGTCCTGCATATAGGATTTGAACAGCTTTTCCTTTGACACAACAGAGAGAACACAGCATATCATGTATACTAACAAACATATACTCACCACTAGAGGGAGAATTTTATTTCAAAATAATTTTTCATTTTCAAACACAACCCAATTATCTGTCTTCTAATTGTCTTTTGTTTTCTACCTCTCTCTCTGCACCTCTCTCTCTCTCTCTCTCTCTTTATTTATTTTGTCTTTTTTATATATATTTATCTCTCTGTCTTTCTCAAAGTAGGTGGTAAGCAGCATTCCCCATGTCTGACTGAAGAAGATGGCAAAGTCACCACAGACATCGTAGATGGTTCTGGAAAGATGGAAGAAACTCTATCTTTAAGTGAGAGTTCAGTGCCTGTGTCACAGCAACAAAGGGGTAATTATTGTACCATTAACCATGTTTGTGTAAATTATATGGATATTACATGTACATATCCTAAGAGTGGGTGAATTTATAATTTTCCAAATAAAAAGGAAACAGAGCTATAATCCACAGTTATGACAAATAGGCATAAATAAATGACCAAGTGGTGCTTTAAAGGACGGCATGAAGTGAATACACTATAGTGGAAACCATTTATAAAAGTCAGCATTATTTTTGTTGTTTTCAGATCATCATAAAGCAGGGATGGATACAAAGAAAAAGTTATCAATAGAACAAAAGCTCAAGGAGCATCTGAGAAACAGGTTTTCTCTTGTACATGAAGAATCTGGACACAGCAGCGTGCAAAACATCTACACTGAGCTTCACATCATAGAGGGGTGCAAAGGAGGAGTCATCAGTGAGCATGAAGTTGCAGCAATTGACATGAGACAAATTGGAAGAGGGGGTTCTGGTGATAAGCAGGTTAAGTTGGCAGACATGTTCCCTGATAGGTGTGCCACAAAGGTTTTGACTTTGGGAATTGCCGGTGTTGGGAAAACCATTGCAGTGCAGAAGTTTGTCATTGACTGGGCTGAAGAAAAAATAAACAAGGACATAGACTTTGTTTTTGTTTTCCTGTTTCGGGAGTTGAACCTAAAGAAGAAAATACATTACAGTTTTTTTGACCTTCTTCTATTATTCTACCCTAATCTCAAAGATTTGAAAGACTTTTCTGAATTCAGTGGATGCAAAATTCTCTTTGTCTTTGATGGGTTGGATGAAAGCAACCCCCAGTTGCACTTTGAGGAGTGGATCTCTGACCCTGACCAAAGAACATCTGTGGACATTCTCATAACAAGTTTGATTATGGGTAAAATCCTACCATCTGCACATATCTGGGTTACAACCAGACCGGCTGCAGCCAGCCTTATCCCATGGCATTGTTTCAACTTGGTGACAGAAGTACGAGGATTCAGTCACAACCAAAAAGTTGAGTTCTTTCAGAGGAACATTGGTAATCCAGGAAAGTGCAAAAAAGTAATTGATCTCATCAAAAAGAACAAAAGTCTTCACATTATGTGTTACATCCCTGTATTCTGCCGTATTATAGCCAGTATACACAATGAAATCCTGGGAGAACATTGCAGAGATGAGCAGGTCAAAACTTTGACCGAATTGTACACATTGTATAGTGTCTCACAGATCAAGGTAATGAATGAAAAATACTTTGAGAGGGGCAAGAAGATGAGTGCAGAAGAAAAGGGACAGCTTCTTCTTAAGCTTGGGGAACTGGCGTTCAAACATCTAGAAAAAGGGACTCTGATATTCTATGAGAATAATCTGATAGAGTGTGGTATTGATGTGAAGTCTGCAGCCCTGCAATCTGGAATTTGTACACAGATCTTCAGTGTGGAGAGTGATACTACAGGGGAAAAGATTTTCAGCTTTGTGCATCTCAGTGTTCAGGAATTTTTGGCAGCTCTTCATGTTCTCAACAAAAATGCAGCTTCCTGGAGTAGTCCCATTGGCAAGACTTGCAGGGAAAAAATGGGCTGGGCATTGAAATGCTCCAGGTTTGACCTTTATAGATCTGAGGTGGATAAAGCTCTTCAGAGCCAGAATGGACATTTAGATCTTTTTTTGCGTTTTCTTCTTGGTTTGGCTCCGATGTTAGAACCTCAAATCAGGTACCCTCTGGATGTGGTGCTGCCATGCTTGTATGTCAGAGAGGACAGCATCAGCAAAATAATCCAATATATCAAAGAGAGGATAAGGGTTGGCCACCAGACACCAGAGCGAATAATCAACCTTTTCCACTGTTTGAATGAGCTAGGGGACAAATCACTAGTTGTGGAGATCAACAGGTAGGCGTAAAAACAGCAGTTATGAACACTTCACTGTTGCTTCAAATACATACAACACCTGACATAGGAAGTATACTTAAAACATTTTGTATATTGCAAATAATATTTTGTCATTTCTGATTTTGCACACAGGTATGTAAACACAACAGATGAAGGAAATCTGTCTCCAGCCCAGAGTTCAGCTCTGGCTTATTTACTTCTGATGTCAGCTGAAGATCTGGAGGACTTTGATCTGAAGAAATACCAGAGATCAGAGGAAGGTTTCCGCAGAATGCTTCCTGTAGTGAGAGTTTCAAGGCAAGTTAGGTGAGTTGCAACTTTATGGTAACCCCACACTTTGTTTATAGTACAATGACACTTAATAATTGTTCAGATAGCTAATTACCCCCTCAAAGCTACAACTAGCAAGTGGTTTTGAGAATTTGTCAATTGTTGTGTTAAGTATTGTTGATTCACACATACATGTATTTTGTCCAGTAACATGGAGAAGTGCCAATTTAATAAAATGGGCAATAAAGTGAACTATTTCTTTTTAAACAGGCTAAATCAGTGTCACCTCTCCAAAGTGAGCTGTAAAGTTTTGTCATTAGTGCTGCAAGAAACACCTTCCCATCTGAGGGAGCTGGACATGAGTGAGAATGACCTGCAGGATGAAGGAGTGGAGCTGCTCTGTGAGGGAATTAGAGATCCACAATGCAAACTGGAGACACTGAGGTTAGTTAGTTAGACATACAATGATGTCATAATTCCCATTCAGTAGGGTTCCTGCAAAGTGTATGAATTAGTAGCCTCTTCCTTTCACACAGGAACAAGATAATAATGGGGGTTTTATAGGACTAATATAGTCAACCCAAATGAATAAAGAATAAGAATAAAAAAATCGTATAATCAGTCTCAATAGAAACGTTTATTAGCACCTAGTAAAGTAATGATGGCCAACAAGGTAGCTAGTCCGATTGCAAGTCCCTCCCTAATGCTGAGATTATTTGTGAGTATGTACATTGGTTATTTTAAAATGCTGAATTAACAATGCTATACTAACAGTGGTTTGGAGTGACTTGTACTTTTGTGCCATCCCATGTGTGCTCAAATATGTGCAGTGCACTCTAGCTCAATGCCAGTGTCAATTTATTTATGAAGCACTTTATCCATGACAACAGTTGACCAAAGTGCTGAAAAATACACAAAAGGAAAATAGGCTAAAGCTACTGCTTTTACTAGAAATGTTTTCCTTATAAATTGTGTTGTTTGTTTGCTTTTTATTGTAACACATTATAAGGTTGTTTTGTCATCCATTTTATATAAATGATATCGACAAATTGTTTAGTTCATTAGATATCGCCGAAAATTAAATCTCAAAAAACATTGAGATATTATTTTTTTGCCCATATCACCCACCCCTACACTCACCTGACAAGACACCATGCACTGTTCACAAAGGTACTCTTCGTGCATGCATAATAGAGCCCTATGTGTAAGGTCCAGACTTCAAAGGTCTTGTAATGATACATTGATAATGTCTTATGTAGACAGTTTATAAAGACACACTATGAATAGACCTTTTAAAATATGTTAGGTTGTGTTTTAGTTTGCTTTTGCTTCCACTTTATTTAAGAAAACCATATATGTTTGCATCCACTGAACTTTCATTTTATTGCTCAAAGATGTCCACATTATTCTAACATCATAACCATACAGCATGTATCACATTGTTATGTTTTCATCAGATGAAATGTATATCAATTATATTTTGTAAACAGCCTCAATCGATGTCAGTTGTCTAAAACAAGCTGTGAAATCATGGTATCAGTTCTGCAAAGACCTTCCCATCTGAGAGAACTGGACATGAGTGGCAATGATCTGCGGGATGAAGGAATGGGGCTGCTCTGTGCGGGATTAAGAAATCCACAATGCAAACTGGAGACATTGAGGTCAGTAATGAATACTGTGATACTGTCATATGCAGAAAATAGGGCCTACTATCTCTTCATCTGTTTGTGAAAGACAGACAGTGAGAAAAAGAGTAAAAGACTATACTGTTAGGGATAAAGACTATATTGTTAGGTGTATCTGTCATTTGTCAGAGTTTTTACAGTTCAAAGAAAGTCAAAGAAAATGTATGTTAAGTCATAGAGCAAATAGGTAAACACTGATTTTGAGTCTTCTATATCATGAATACATCGGAACTAGTGTTTTTGGCTTTATTTAGCAAAACTTGTTTGATTTGGTCCAAAACAAAGGAACAGTTCTGTGATAAATTGAAATTGAATTGTAACCAGTGCTGGACAACGATTACAATTTTTAATCATGATTAATTGCTTAGTTATTTGTAAAAATAATGAATTGGAAAGTACATTTGTACTGCAAACACAAACTTGTCTTTATACAGTATCAGTTATTATGGCATGATATTGCATGATGTATGGAATAATATATAGGAATAATAGGAAAAAATATCTACACACATTTCAATACCTTTCATAGAGCACATTGAACAATAAATGCAAAAAGTGAGGTTTATTGAGGACGTATTTCTTTATTTCATAATAAAACACATTTTATGAAGATTTCCATCACCAACTTCATTTAAAACACCATTTGTGCTGAAAAAATAATAGTCACTGATAGTTATCTATTTCGTTGAGGTTTCTTACCTATGAGCAACAATGCACAAAGGATAACAATTTTCATTCATTCACTTTCATTCAGTCTCTGTTAGAAAATCACACATGGCATAAAAACGAATTATATTGTATAAAACATCCAAACTACTAACAAACAACACTGGTAGATGATTAACACAGATATCATAAATGTGAGTCCAACTCATCTTTAGGCTATTGCGTATGAAAAGAGTGAGGAGTGTCATACTGAAACAGTTCACATTTGATACACCTGACCTTGGTTATTTCATTGCATTCACAATATTTACACCTTCCTTTGTTTTCACTTTAGAAAATAATTGTCAACGTTTAGTTAATGTGTTAATGCAATAAGAACGTGTTACCTTGCCTAGGTGATGTGACTCATAATTCAATCAATTGTCTTTTTAAACAGACTAAGTCAGTGTCAACTCTATAAAACAAGCTGTGAAATGTTGGCATCAGTGCTACAAAGGACACCTTCCCATCTGAGAGGGCTCGACTTGAGTGACAATGATCTGCAGGATGAAGGAGTGGAGCTGCTATGTGTGGGACTAAGAGATCCACAGTGCAAGCTGGAAACATTGAGGTCATGACAAATGCAATACATTTATTTGTAAAACTCATAGTTCCGATGGTGATTGATTGAAACACATTCAATGCCATTGTAGATTCACAATTTAGCATAGCTCTAACCGCATTTTGTTCTATACAACTGCACCATGGGAAAGTGAATGGAGCTGTGTTTGTTCCAGTATTCAATATTACCATTCAGTAAGAGGATGAATGATTCACTACAGTTGTATGAATGATTAACTACAGTTGTAGTTGTTGTTTCTTCTTTAAATGAAACCATTCTGGACAATGTTTTAACAGTTTTAGAAATGCAATAATTCCCTCTATTCACCGGTGATTATGCTTGTTTTACTACTGTGTCTACCATCACTCTAATATACATTGCGCTTCACATCACCTGAGCTAAAACCAGCATAACCGCTGGCACACAAGTTATATCACAAGTGAGATCTTTGTCAGAATACAGGGTACCAAATAGTAGGAATCAAAAGTATGTAATGGAATAAATCATTTTACTAATATGATTGTCTCTTGCTTCAGGCTGGCTGGTTGTTTGATCACACATAAAGGCTGTTCTTCCTTGGCCTTTGCCCTGAAATCAAACCCCTGCCTGAAAGAGCTGGATATGCGCTACAATCACCCGGGAGAATCGGGTGTTAAAGAGATTGCAGAAAGCTTTAATTTAGAGACTTTCAGGTGAGACCAGGTGTTTTGCCTGGGTGGGCAATTTATTGAATTCAATTATATTTGTACAGAGTTATAGTAACAGAACTGCATGCTGCAATATTTTTTGTCTCTTAAGGTATGACTATGGAAGAGAGAGCTTGATTAAGCCAGGGCTTAAAAAATGTGAGTGATTTATTCCTTATTTATTTATTTATTTATTTATTTATTTTATACTTTGGGAAAAATGATAATACCTAAAACATTGAACAGACAGTAGCACTTTATAATAACCTTCCCATATTAAATAGCTAATGTATTTCATTAAAGGAACACCAGGCAAAAAATGTTATTGTTAATTCACCAGCCTCTTAGTCAGGGGTGGGCAATTATTTTGGCTAAAGGGCCACATTGGGTTTTAGATTTTGACTAATGGGCCGGGTGTTACCAGTCAACTGGTTAATGCCGGTAAATTGGCAGGTCTCAAACTAGTAGCCCACTTTCTTCAGAGGACATGTTAACATGCAGCTTTGGGATCTGTATTTCATGAATACAACAAATTTGATAAATCAGTCCTATATTCTAATAAGTCATTTAGGCTAAATGAGAAAATTATTTTATTTTGGGAAGGACGGGCCAGATAGAATAGCTCAACGGGCCGCATGTGGCCCCCGGGCCTTAATTTGCCCAGGTATGCTCTTAGTCATTTCAATGATTAAATGAGTCATTACAGAGTGAATGATGGCTCGCTCAGCAGCCTCTAGCGTTGATTTTGCGGTAATCCCGCTTGAAGAATCTGTGGTGTCAGGTCCCTGAAATTGAAACTGAAAGTAGATATATCCAAAATTGCAATTACCAGCTTGTCAGACAACGTAACGCACGGAAATGATCATCTCTGGCTTGTCCTTTTTGGTTTGCAAATCAATTTACATTGATTGTTGAGAATATACAATGTAGTTCTATTTTCTGTAATATTCTGGGGACTGAAGGTGGCACTCTGGAGATAGAAACCACAGTCCTGCCTGATGTCCCTTTATTGTTATAAGATAACTTTACAGTAACAGTTAGATAACAATAAGTTACAGAAGTTAAACTGTATTTTTAATCAGTCAGTTAGTAAACAGTTAGATTGCAGTTGGTCATGGATTACTGATAAAATTGATAATCTTACTTAATCTTACTTAATTACTACTTAAAAGATTAACACATTTTTTTCTAACTACCTATTACCTACTTACTAATGTTAAAATAAGATATTTAACAACCATTTATTGGGAATGGTTATTATAAAGTTGTACTATGGCCTTACATTTACAGTGTCTTCAATGTGTGAGTGTGTGTTTGCCTGAATCTGTGTCAGTTTGTGAGTTTGTGTGTGTTAAACATTCTGGTGAGAATGTTGTCTGCCTTGTTCTTTTCTGCAGATGCCTGCAAGCTCACACTTGACCCAAACACAGCTTACAAACTACTCTCTCTGTCTGAGGGGAATCGAAAGGTGACACTTGGGAATAATGCACAGCATTATCCTGACCACCCAGAGAGATTTCATGACAGGCCTCAGGTGCTATGCAGAGAAGGTCTGTCTGAACGCTGCTACTGGGAGGCAGAGTGGAGTGGTTTTGGAGCGCAGATAGCAGTGGCATATAAAAGTATCCAGAGAACAGGGTATGACAGTGGGTTTGGATGTAATGGAAAGTCCTGGAAACTCTATGCCTCGGGTAAGCCTAACAGTTATTCTGTTTGGCACAATAATAAAAAGACTGTCATACCAGCCCCCTCTCGCTCCAGTCGAGTAGGAGTGTACCTGGACTGGCCGGCAGGCACCCTGTCCTTTTACAGTGTCTCCTCTGATACACTCACACACCTGCACACGTTCCACTCCATGTTCACAGAGCCCCTCTACCCTGGGTTTGAACCAATGCTCTCTTCAGTGTCCCTTAGCCAGATCACATGACCTCCTAATTCAATGTTTTCAAAACTTGGGGTCGGGACACCGGGTGGGATCACCTGAAATGTCTTACCACTGAAAATTATAGACATGCATTCAGTTTAAAAATTACATTATGCACAATTAATCAACTAATTGTGTACTCCTTTAAAAAATTGGACTTGACTAGCTTATAATTGACATTGATTCGACGGTGAGGGGCCCATTCCACTGTAATGTAAGCTCTGTACACTTTCCTGCTGCCGTTGTTGAGCAGCTGATCAAAAAATGATGTGATAAAACACATCATGGATTGCATTCATGATTGGCTATGGAGGAATTCTGGTTTGGCGTACAAGAGAAATACCAAAGACTCTTGGGTTTGTAGCAAGATACTTCATGGCAGTTCATATCTATGAGAGAGAGTGTCCTCACATTGGGCATCATCACATCACACCAGCTGCTAACTGCCACTCCAGTCAGTCACCCTCGCTGCCGCTCAGTAGATGTAAAAGCAAAAATTTTTTTTTGTATTTGTGTATGCCATGGATGTTGATATTTAAGTATTGTATGGTTCTGACTTGATCTAAAAAGAAGAAGAAGAAAAAAAATAGACTTGGACTTGCACACCTGATTGAAAGTTGATTTTCTCTGGAGTGGAGAGTCAAATATCACAACATTTGCCTGAAATGGGCAGGAGGCCTTGGAAGGATGTGAAAATCAGAAACTGTTGCCTGAAATGGGATAAAAACCCTGACATCAAAGCACATCTGAATCAAATGAATGCATAACAAAGTAACTTTGAAGGTGTGCACTATTATATTTAATTATTAAGTAGACAAAATACACTGTTCGATAAGTAGCAACTACTACATCATTCAAGCCCAAGCTCCTATGTTCCATCCATGTTGTGGCGTGTGCAATATTATTGTTGTTTTATCACCTGGTGAAATGGAATACTGTTTTCTGTTCTTTTAAAATGGAACTGTGTTTATTTTAGGTTTTAAACGCTTGCTGATAATCTACACACAAGAGCCCCAACTGGGTAATAACTTTGAGGGGCCTGACACCTGATATACAGTAGGGAAATAATGAACTTGACGGAAGCAAAGAATTTTCTATGTTCCACGTCATCGTTCTTCACTTCCACCTTATCCATTACTGCCCTGTATCGGCATACCTCGGTGGCCGTTATCCCTGACGTAATGTACACCTAGTTGTTTTTTTTTTATTATTATTTTCTTGACTTCTCAGGGATTTGTATTTTTGAAAAAGCAAATGCAATGTGTATGATTTTTCAGTTATGAACAAAATAATAAAATCAAATTGTATTGTTTGTTTTTCAGTGTTGAACAACAAAGCACATAAAGACTTTTTTTCAATTTTTAAAATGGAAAAAAAAAAAAACTTTAATAAAGAAATGAATAGCAACACCCGTTTCAAAAAGCCCTTGTTCAATATTGGCCTCACCACAATACTCCCATATCCAAGGTGATGTAGGTAATTGAGTATTGGTATTGGTATTGGAGTAATTGAGTGTAGTCATCATTTAATCCACTAACCACTGTTACTTGAATCTAATATTATATTGCATTTGCACATCACATTTTATTATCTATTACGAATCTTTCACTTGGAAATCTAAATGAAACCTAGTCCAGTGATGAACCATAGGTAATCTTGGTGTCTGAACCCACATTGTTGGGGGACCAATCACAACACTCTACGCGTGTAGAGAGCCGTTCGGCGGGCTTAGCGTTGTTCTGATTGGTCATAGCCAGAGCCATAGAAAGGGGTTACATTTTATATTAAAGTCTGGCTTGTTAAAAACTGGTGTTCATTTCACATTGCCCCAGCTTCAGTTATGTATCCTACAAAAGAGGTTTGTCCACTCCTGCCTTAAGCAAACAAATCTTGGTGTTATCAGTCATCTATTGACTTTTTGTTACATAATGACATATACACACAAAGGTGTAGAGATAGAGAGTGCTGCTGTGTAGTTCATGTGATACTTTCGGTTTTGAGTTGTCTTAAAGCTTTGAGTTATAACCAGCACTGGGTTGGAAGTTGTTGATGATTAAGAGTGTTACATTGAGGTGTCTTATTGTCTCAAGCCATTTTATGACACAGCCACCAATAGCAAGAACCAACCTGAGAAGATAGTGAGAAAGACTGAGAGGTGAGACAGTGTTTCTTTGAACCCTTGGCACCTGAAAGGTATTAAATATCCCCACATGAATGAGATATGATACACAGTATACAGCACAGACCTGTTTTTTTCTAAATTCACTAAATTCATTACTGTGATATGAAAAGGCAGCAGTGGTTCATGAGGCTAATTGATGGGGTGAACACAAAAAGTACCCCCACCCCATGTTCAAACCTTTAATGAATCAAATCATCATCAGATCAGGATTTCATGACAAACTTAATGCACTTTTGTGGTTGATGCACATTTTGCTGGTAATAAAACATTGAACTGCCTTTATAATAATAAATCATATATTAAAGTATGTTCTGTTACTGTAAGTGAGTGGGGGGTGGAGCTGTTTAAAGGTCATATCTTGTCCCTTTCATTCTGTCCCTTCCTTTTATGAACAGCTCAGTGACTTTGACCCATCTCTGACTGAAGAGAGACCTGGTAACCTGGTAGTTTCAGCAGTCGATTACCACCATCATTGCCTACTACAAAGTGAGTCTGAGACATTAATACCTGAACAGTTTAAACCTTATGAATGGGATGGAATGTGGGACCTTTAGTGAGTGACTTTGTGGCCAGACAATACATTATGTGGTCTGCTTGTCAGGATAGGGAAATACATTACAGTACTGTAATGCCTTTTTTAAACGTCTTTTTAAAGTCTTTTTAAACAAGAGAAGTTCACACTTTATGCATTAATGAAATGAAATGGTAAATAGTAAATCTAATACTATCATCATGCCAACCTTCAGGATGGATGGAACAACTTACTCAGATGGGAAAAATGGCAATTGTATAACAGCTGAGGAGACAACAGGTCAGTGTCTTGTTTTACTTGAAGCACGTTTTTGACCATGTTTTGAAATGTACAGTATCGGTCAGTTTCTTACTGGTGTATGACCAGGAGTTTGACCAGTAAAGTAAAGTGAAACTCTGAACATAAATGTTTTTAATAAAGTTCTAAATTTGTATGTTAACTGTAATGTTGCATATTTCATAAATATCATTATACACAGATTTACAGTATTAGCCAAACTCTATTGCAAAATCTTATAGGATACAGTATTCTAAACTTCATAATGCGATATTTTGGCTATTCAAGTAACACAGAAGAATAAAGAGATGAACACAACAGAAGAACACAAGAATGAACAGAACAGAGAAGAGGAAAGGAAGAGGAGGGCAAAAGCATACAACTGGTTCCTCGGAGGAACACGGCGCTTCACGACCATGCTTGCAGTCGTAGGCCTCTTCACACTGATGTCCTCAGGCATAGGGGTCCTCGCACTCACCCTCGGGAGCTTAGCGGTGCTAGCAGTGGCGCTCGAAGCGTTTGACGATGGGCGCGAATCCGAGGGTTTATCAGGAGTTGTCAGACCGGCCAAAGGCATTGTAGAATTGCTTGTGAGGACTGTGGTTGTACTGTGTGGGAAACTGGCCGTGCATTTGGAGCATGTCGTGGGAAAGAGAATAGCGTCACTGGTGCTCAGTGACCATGGTGGGAACGCTTGCACCATAGTGGGGGCAATTAGTGGGGGAGTGAGTGGAGCCATCGGCGGAGCAGCGCACACGCTCCTGAGGGCGGTACACCCAGTCTTCGGGCAGGCAGTAGGGGGCGCACTTGGGGCAGTTCTGGGAAGAACGATCAGCGAGGCATTCGCTGCCGAAATCCTGAAAAGGACTGGGAAAGCGGACAAAGGGATCGCTGGTGCAGTAGGCGGCGCTTTAGGGGGAATCATTGAGCCCTTTTTTGGGTTCATGACTGGAGGAGTTGTAGGAGGTTTAACAGGAGGAATGATGGGGGTTGAAGGAGATAAATAAGTGTATAGTCTATCAAGACAGAGGAAAAATGTACAATTAAATACCAGTTAGTCATTAGGTCTTTCATTGTCTGAATACAGTAAACAAATAATTCATTGGTCTAAAAAAATAGAAAAAGGTGCACTGTTCATGTACTATGCCTGTACTTGTGTATGTTTTAAATGCCATGGCAACGTCCTAAGTCCTGACCAACACCCATCTACAGCTATGTGTGGGTGCTCATATCTGACCCACACAAATGACAATGTAAACTTCAAACCATGTAATAAAAAAAACTCAATTTTCTATCTGTTCATTAGCACATTATTATTTTTTTTCATCTTTTTTTGTTTGTTTGTTTGTTTGTTTGTTTGCAAGGCCATTTTTGTGAACGCAGCTAGGCACTGTTACAGTGGCCACTAAGACGCAAACCAGTCATTCTGTTACAGGATATTTCTTATCTGAAGGTGTACTGACATATACCATGTCTGAACAATAGGCTGTGCCAAAGATCATTCAGTACTGACTCCACTTTACCCTCTCTGGCTATGCTGTAAGGTCAATAACCTAGCAAATGTGTTCAGTTTGCTCCTGCTATACAACCTCTGTCAGACTAGCTTTAAATCTCTCACTAAGCACATACTAGGAGATTTACACCAGGAGATGCCGAAACAGAGCCATCAACATAATCTCTGCCCCCACCAATCCCAGTAACTGCCTGAGCTTACTACATCAGACAGGTGATTCTGTAATTTAATGTCGAAGACTGAGCACCTTAGAAGGAGTTTATTCCATCAGTCTATCAGACTCCTTAATATGGATGTGCCTGCATTTCTAAGAATCCCAACATGAAAATGTATTTGATAATGTCTACAATTTGGTGTAAATACGGTGGTTTGTTATCAGCCATTTTCAGAAAATTGGGGTGTGTTTCACAAGCCCTTTCCCCTCTACACTACTGATTACAAGAAATGATGTGCTGACTGGTAAGAAAATGGCCATTTCCTTGAGGTGATGTCAGGTTCTCAAGCTCTATACAATCAAGCATATATTAAGGCCCATTTTATTCATAAAATATGCCCATACATTTTTAAAAATGTAAAATTACATTATGAGATGAATTTCCTTAAATATTTTCAGTTCACTGAACATGTTTGGGTTAACAGTGCTGTGTTAGGGGTGTACTCTGGCCAGAGTTAGGTTTAGAATTTTGGTTTGGGTTAGGCCAGGGCATGGGAACATGAAGACACTCCACAACTAAATAATCTAGACTGTCTATCATGTATGTATTTGATGTATGTAATCTGTATTTATCTAATATATCGAACATAATATATTGTAAGAAGACAGAAAAAAGTGGAGCAGGAATCTAAAAAGTAAGACACAGAATTTCTGAATAGAAGAACATTCAGAACCTCATGAAATACCTGGAAAATTGATGTTCCAGGAAAGAGGATCCATTTTCAGGGGCAGGCAGGAAAAAAAAAGAAAAAAAGACATTTGTGGTAAACTCATGACAGACAATGATAATGAAGGGGGGATACACCTAAGATGACAGATTAATCATTGCATCACTACATCTCTTTATCTTTATTTGTTAGTGTCTGCAGGGCCGGTTCTAGGCATAGACAAACAAGGCGGCCGCCTAGGGCACCAAATATCAGGGGGCCATCACAATACATTTCTTACCTTTTTTTCTCCAGTTTTTCTCTTTTATTTTTAGAAAGGGGGGGGGGGGCAAAATTCAAATTTGGCCTAGGGCACCAAAAAGGCGAGAACCGGCTCTGAGTGTCTGCATTCATTACTATTAATAACGTGTATTCTACTAGCACTGTATACACTGCATATTGCAATATAATAAGTTCCAGCTCCAAATTTGTTTACCTACATTCCATAGGTAGGTATTCCATTTTTTGTTTTAGAGACAGTTTGGTCAAAATTCTCATCATCAGAACAGCAAATAGTCTTTGTAATTTAGTCATAAAAGCAGCTAAATCATTAACCAAATAGCATGCTGATTCCTCGTCTTCCGTAAGAACAAGCCAGATACGGCATCAGAGCTAGGTAAGCCTAAGTTCTTTACTTGTTAAATATCAGTGTTTCAATACTGAATGTACTTATGACTCAATATTAATTAGTAGTGCATAATGTTATGACGACAAACTTGTATTTGTATGCCATTCTTTTTTTATTATTATTATTGGCCACATGCTTCATGTAGACTAGAGGGTGGACATGAGACTGCTTTTAAGATATTCTACATTCTTTAACAAAGCAATTAGCAAATTTTCACTAACTTTACCAATTAGAACTATACTGTTCTGGTTTGGTGAGTGCTTGTTTCTTTCATCTGTCAATTCATGTTCAGCACAATATTGTATTTTACTTTTTTGTTTTGTTTTGTTTTACCTGAATGACCATCTACATATAATAGTTCTCAACCAGGGCTACTCAGAAGTGCTGGTTGCTAGTTGCTATGCAAAATTGTTTACTCAAAAATGCATTTGCAAAATGCAAAAATTACATTTTTGTTTTACTTTTCACCTCCACCAAGGAGGTTATGCTTTTGCTGGCGTCTGTATGTATGTCTGTGTACAAAATAACACAAAGTTATACACAGATTTGGATGAAATTTGTATATATTAGAACAAGTAATGACTGGTTCGATTTTGGCGCTGATCCAGAACAACATGTGGAATTTATGTGGAATTGTTTTAGCAGAGATCTGCGCTCTCCAAGTGCTTTGGATACAGGTTTGCATGCATACAAACGTTTTGGTACCATCCAGGTACAACCATCCATATCAAATAATCTGCACTGCAGAAATAGTGAAACTGTTCATCTGTATAAGGCAAGGTAGGAATTATATCAATTTGAAAGCGGCTTTGTATCGTCTCCAACATTAGTAGGGATTGAAAGTCTGACCTGGACCACTTTTCAGTCATGGTGTAATTTCAGGTGAAATGACTTGATTAATGACTTGACATATTATCTATAGCTTCTGTCACTGTATGGAGGCAGTGCATCTGATATCTTCTCCAAAGAAAGACATTCAGCATTCAGTTATTTTGGAAAATAAGGCATATCAGTAGTCGGTAGATGTACAATAGATGACAATTGCTGGGAGTGGTCATAGTTAGTCGTACTCCATTATGCATGGTGATAAAGTGGCTTATCTAGAAGTTTTGAACATGGCATGCACTTTACCATTGAACTTTGTGTTCTGATTGCCTCATCAAGTGGGATCTCAGAGATAATGATCATTTAACAGCACTAGACTTTTATTTATTTATTTATTTAAAAAAAAAAAGAAAAAACATTATCTATGATCATACTATGATCATATAGTCTTGTTCATAATTTTCACCCAATACCACGTCATCAGCAGGAGCGCTGTGGGACAGGCCAGTTCAGAACGCATCAGAGTAGTGGCATTTTGCTTCCCAACAAGCGTTCAAACTCATCATATATCAATGTAGGCTACCCATTAGCCTACATGTATGCTAAAGCATCTTCTATAATGTACATTTCTTCCTTGTGAATATTAACTGTGGCTAACACAGTGTGTGATGAAAATCAAGAAATAAACTGATGAATTCTGGTAATTGGTACCAGGGATACCAATTGTGCGCCCCTGTTTGGCACTTACCAAAACTGAGTGAACTTATTGATTGTGTTTGTAATTCAAATAAACTTTGCAGCTCTTTGCATAAGAGTCAAACTGACTTGGAAGCTCACATTCGTCCCCAGCAGACACACAATGGCTGCACCCCAAAAAGATACACTGAGGAACACTCTTGACAACCAGGAAAAATGTAAGTGTGCAGCTTACAGTCAGTTTGGCTGATAAAACATTGTGTGTGGGTGGAAAAACATACATTCATCATTTCTGCATCTCTAATTTTCCTTACTTTATGTGTGACTACTTTCCGTTTCATTCTATTACTATTCTCATTCTATCTGATTTAGGGAATTTTAATGTATTTTTATCTCGCTCTTCCTCTTTCTTTTTTCATCTTGCTTATCTCTTTTGTCTCAACTCTGTCCTTCTCTCTCGCTGTCTTTCTCTCTCTCTCTCCCTCTCTCTCTCTCTCTGTAAGTGGGAACCCAGTATCAAGATCCGGCTGGAGGAAATGGTGGAGGGGTTAGCATGAATATGGCTGCTAATTGTGGAGGGACTGTGAATGCCCCGGCCTTGGCCGGCTGCAACATCAGTGGTTCTGTCAATATCACCCTTGGATCAACCATGGCGCAGCAAGGAGAGGGTAATGTCAACATCATCAGAACCATTTCAGTTTTGGGTTCACAGCATCTTGAAATCAGAAAGCTGGTTGAAATGATGGATTAAATGAGCCTCAATGACAGATAACTCATTTTGCTTTTCTTTTTTGTATCTTCTCTCATTCTCTTCTAACCATAGACTATTCTGCCCTCATTGCTTTCCCAGCGCAACTATGCAGATAACTAAACTGTCCACTGAAAAGACACAAGACTGTAGATTCCTTTTAGGATATTTACTTGTTCTTTAATGGCAAAGTGAAAACTAAAAGCTTGTTACAGTTTCATATTACTGTAGCCTGGCGATGCCATCCTACGTACCTCTGCTAAACATTTTATCTCCATACGTAGTCTGGACCAAGCTCCCCTCACTGCCTTTCCCTGGGTTACTCTACGGTTTAGCCAATCAGCACACAGTTTAGAGCAATGTCTCAAATTTTTGTAGTCCTACAGGATAGGAATGTGTTTGTTATTCTCTCCCCCACGTTCGAATTACATTCACAAAATTGGTACATGACATTAGCATCCATGATTTTGAGGATTTATTGCCACTACGATGTCAAAATAGATCAGAGCTTGCCAGAGATCTGTTAATACTCAAAGCGAAAGTTGTAGGCGTGAGAGCCAGGCAAGAGAATACGTCATATCCAAACGGAAACCTATTTCAATTGCGTTGGGCCAGACTGTATGACATAGTCAACAGTCGCTTTCGCCCAGGCTAATATTACTGTGGAATGTATTCAGATTTGTTTCGAGAAGCTCTTTAAAGCCATAGGAAAAAAACACACTTTGTTTCAATGAAAGTGTAGGTTGAACTATGCTGGAGTCAATTATTTTTAATTCCATTACATCACTCTTTTTACAGTGCCGCTGAACAAGGCTTCAGACCAAGGTGAAATGAGTGATTACCTGGGATGAGCAACCTAAATACATTCTTTTGTGGTGGTACACCTTTTACTATTTTGTACAAATAGTGTAGTGGATATAGTTTTCAGTTCCCTACTGTGTCTTATTTTTCTTCACAGACAAACTGAAGGAAGTACGTGGGCAACTGAAGTCTTCTCTCAAAAAAGAATATGCAAACATTTCTGAGGGTATCTCAAAACAAGGAAATTGTAAACTACTCAATGCAATTTTTACTGAGCTCTACATCACAGAGGGTGAGAGTAAAGGGGTAAACCAGGAGCATGAGGTCTGGCAGATTGAGACCACTTCCAGAGATGATATTTTCCAACATACCTCAATCAATGGCAATGATATACTCAAACCTTTGCCGAGCCAGCAGAAAGCAATCAAAACTGTGCTAACCAAGGGAATAGCTGGCATTGGTAAGTCAGTGCTGGTACAGAAGTTTACCCTTGACTGGGCTGAGGACAAACACAATAGGGACATTGACTTTGTCATTTTCCTTTCTTTCCGAAAGTTGAACAGGCTCCAGGGCGAAAGCCACAGCCTCCATAGCCTGCTGAGTTACTGTTATTCTGATCTAGAAGAGCTCAACAGTGATAAGATATATAAAAAGGCTAAGATCCTCTTCATCTTAGATGGCTTTGATGAAAGCAAGCTAAGACTTTTCGAAAAAAGCACAGATATCATCAGTGTTATGAAAGAGTCAACTGTTGACACACTGATCTCAAGTCTGATCAGGCGTAAACTCCTTCCCTCTGCACAAATCTGGATTACTTCAAGACCAGCAGCAGCTGGTCAGATTCCTGCAGACTGCATTGACCAGGTGACTGAAGTGCGAGGCTTCAAGGACCAACAGAAAGAGGAGTACTTTAGACAGAGGGCTAGCAGTGAGCAGCTTGCCAATGATATGATTACCCATGTGAAGAACTGCAGGAGCCTATACATCATGTGCCACATCCCTGTCTTTTGTTGGATGGTGGCCACCATCTTTGAGACGATGCCGTCAAAGAATTCACCAAAGAAAAATGTGAGGAGAAGCCTGGCAGATGAAAGCAATGATAGCGAAGGAGTAGCGAAGATGACATCACTGACAGGAACGTATGCACGTTTTCTGACTTGTCAGTCAAAACGGGATAAAACTAAGTTTCAAGAGGTGTCATCCAGGCCTGATGAAAAACAGATCATTCAGAACTTGTCCAGATTAGCATTCAAACAGCTGCAGCAGGGGAACCTGGTGTTTGAAGCAGAGGATCTGAAGGAGTTCAACATTGACCTGAGCAAGGACTCTTTGTTCTCTACGATGTGCACTGAGATGATGAAAGAAGAGGTCGACCCTTTCAGCCCAGATGAAGACAAGGCATTCTCTTTCATCCACCTCAGTATGCAAGAGTTTCTTGCTGCCCTTCATGTGTTCCAGGCATACTTGAACCAGGACAAAGAAGCTCTGAGTTTTTTCTTCGAGCTCAATCCTCCCCCAGAAGAGTTAACCCTGGACGTCTTGTTGTGCGCTGCAGTGGACAAAGCTTTGGAGAGCAAAGGTGGTCAGCTGGACCTCTTCCTTCGGTTCCTTCTTGGCATTGTTTTGGAGTCCAACCAGGGTCTCCTCAAGAATGTCCTTACTCGCAAAGTGGAGAGTGGTGAGAGTGTGGCCAGAACCATTAAGCACATCAAGACATGGCGGAAGCGAAACCCATCCGCTGAGAGATGTATGAACCTCTTCCTCTGCTTGCTTGAGCTGGAAGACGACTCCCTATATGCAGAGGTCCAGGAATATTTGAAGTCAGAAGGAGGCCTGAGTAAATCACTAACACCAGCGCATTGTTCCGCTCTGGCCTATGTGCTGTTGATGTCTGATGAAGTGCATGATGAGTTTGACCTGAAGAAATACAGGACTTCTGTTGAAGGAAGAAGGAGGCTTATACCTGCAGTGAAGTGCTTTAGAAAAGCCATGTAAGTAGTCACACAAATAGAAACATAACAACGAAAATAATATACAGAAGACCATTTCATCACAGGAAAGCAGTGGTAAAGGGAAGGAAATTAGTAAGTAATCATAATTGATATAGGGATGTCTTATTTTGGTAGGTTCGCCAGTTGTGAGCTCTCTGTGGCTTCCTGTGAGAGCATCCAAATGGTTCTTCAGTCCCCAAATTCTCACCTGAGGGTTCTGGATCTCAGCTGCAATCCTATCATGGATGCTGGAGTGGAGAAGCTAGCAGAAGGACTCATCAGTTCCCTGTGTAAAGTTGAGGAACTCAAGTAAGTGGAAGTATTATTACTGTAGATGAACATCAGTTCAGTCCAGTACTCTTGACTCAAAGAGATTATGTATTTTTACCCAGAGAGCACTTAGACATAATGTTTGTTAGTTCTGTAAA
>JAODXP020000502.1:0-19240 GCA_027497455.2 Sardinella longiceps | reverse complement strand
TGCTGTATTGCCAAGAGCCTCTCATTGTCCGTTCTCTACAGCACCTCACACTGTGTCTGTGATGTCTGATGTTTAGGGGTGGGGTTATGCACACTGTGTCTGTGATGTCAGAGGTAAAGGGGTGGGGTTATGTACACTGTGTCTGATTTCAGAGGTAAAGGGGTGGGGTTCTGACAGCTCTTTGTGATGTCTGAGGTAAAGAGGTGGGGTTATGCGCACAGTGCGTCTGCAGGCAGTCTTGTCCACTGAAGCACCAACAGGTAAACTGCAGCTCATACATTAGAGTTAAACTGCAGCTCAAACACAGCAGCATGTGTACAAAGACGGGACTACATACAGTTGTAATACAGTACTGCTCTCAGATTCACTATTGATGGTCAAATACAGTACTGGTGTCGGCTAAACTTTTTCAGACACAGTACTGGTGTTGCCTTAACTTTTCCAGATACAGTACTGATATCAGCTAAACTTTTTCAGATACAATACTGATATCAGCTAAACTTTTTCAAATACAGTACTGGTGTCAGCTAAACTTTTCCAGATACAATACTGGTTTCTGCCCTGTGGTGACCGACTCATGAGTCATTAGGTCTCTGCTGACATGACTAGCACCTGAGTCATTATGTCTCTGCTGCTAGTTAACAAGCTTTTTGATGTTAGCGTGCTGTTGCTAATTAACATGCTGCTGAAAGTTAGTGTGCTGTAGCATGCTAATTAACAACAACTGAAGTTAGTAGCCTACAGTATGCTGCAGGCCATTTGATAATGGTGAGCTGCTAGACATTGCTGCTAGCTAGCATGATGTTAACACTACTGAATGTTAGTGTGCTGCTGGTAGGCTAGTTAGCATACAGTAACATGTTAGCAATGCTCTTCAGCATACAGTACTGCTGCTAGGTAGAACTATGCCTGAAAAAACACTGATGGTGTCAGCAAAATGAAGTGTGGGGGGGAGAGTGGGGCTGGGGGTGTGGGGAGGGGATCAGGTTGGAGGGGTTGGGGGTTGGGGAGTTGAGGAGAGTCTGGCTGAGTAGTTGGGTTAGCAGAGGGTTGGGAGCTGAGAATGAGGGGCTGAGTAGTTGGGTAGTTGGGTTGGAGGGGCTGAGTAGTTGGGGCAGAGGTTTGGAAATTGGAGGGGGTCAGGCTTAGTAGTTGGTTTGGCAGAGGGTTGGGAGTTGAGGAGAGTCAGGCTGAGTAGTTGGGTAATTGGGTTGGTAGCTGGGGACGAGGGGCTGAGTAGTTGGGTAATTGGGTAGGTAGCTGGGGACGAGGGGCTGCTCTGTGCTTAAGACGTCTCTGCACAGCTCTCACATGTCCATTTACACTACATGGATGTTACCTGAGTTTATGAATCAAACCCTCCTGTCTTTCAGCACAGTTAGCAAATACCCAGGGTCTAGGGTTAGGGTTAGCCCAGGGCCTCCTTCAGCACATTTAGCAAATACCCCAGGCCTCCTTCAGGAGACACATTTCGCAAATACCCAGGGTCTAGGGTCTAGGGTTAGGGTTAAGGTTAACCTAGGGCCTCCTTCAGCACAGTTAGCAAATACCACAGGCCTCCTTCAGCACATTTAGCAAATACCCCAGGCCTCCTTTAGAATCAAACCCTCTTGTCTTTCAGCACATTTAGCAAATACCCAGGGTCTAGGGTCCAGGGTCCAGGGTCTAGGGTCTAGGGTCCAGGGTCTAGGGTTAACCCAGGGCCTCCTTCAGAAGACGGTGTCAGATGCAGCAGGATGCAGATTCCGTTGTTAGGAGACTCCATCTAACTGTTGCAGGATGCGGTTGCTAGGAGACTCCATCACTTCCTCCTCCCACCCAGCAAAGTCTCCGCCTCCCAAGGCTGGGCCGGGCACACACAGATCCCACGGGGGAACCAGCAGGGACACAAGCTGCACTCCTCCTGCGTCCCCAAACACAGACTGTGATGTCATCGGAGGTCAGTGATGTCATCTGCGTCCCCAAAGACAGACTGATCAGCAGACTGAGATCAGTGATGGCATCAGTGATGTCATCTGCGTCCCCAATCCCAGACTGATCAGCAGAAGGAGGTCAGTGATGTCATCAGTGTCTGCAGTAACATCCTAGAGGTGCCAACATGGCTGCTAAAGGCGCTAACAACTATTCTATAGGATAGGGTATAGTAACCATAGCAACCACACTATAGGTGAGGCTATAGCAACCACACTACAGGATAGGCTATAGTTACCATAGCAACCACACTGTAGGATAGGCTATAGCAACCACATTATAGGATAGGCTATAGTTACCATAGCAACCACACTGTAGGATGCTAGCATGGGTGCCTGGCTAAGGATTCAGAGAAAGGGTCTCACAGTGTGACAGACTGAATCATCTCTCTCTGTGTGTGTGTGTGTGTGTGTGTGTGTGTGTGTCTGTCTGTGTGTGTGAGCCAGGGAGACAGTAAGCTAATGGGGAGGCAAAGGAAGTGAGTCTCTGAGTGTGTGTGTGTGTGTGTGTGTGTGTGTGTGTGTGTGTGCCGGGGGTGATCAGCTCTCCTTGAAGATGAGGAGAATATCTTCATCGGTGCCGTAGCTGCGACGAGCCTCTTCAAAGTTACTGGTGCTGGTGCAGCACACGCCTGAAACACACACACACACACACACACACACACAGTGGTTAACGGGGATAGAACACAGCTCACACATCAGCAGCACCGCATTCACCAGGACGAAGTGCGGTTGAATCCACACACACACACACACACACACACACACACACACACACACACACACACACACGGTAGAAGACGGATCCTGTAGTGCGGTTGAATCCACACATCACACATCACGCAACACACACACACACACACACACACACACACACACACACACACACACACACACGGTAGAAGACGGATCCTGTAGTGCGGTTGAATCCACACATCACACATCACGCAACACACACACACACACACACACACACACACACACACACACACACACACACACACACACACACACACACACACACACACACACACACACACACACACTCACGGTCAGAGAAGGCTGGGTTATTGTAGAAGACGGAGCCTGTAGTGCGGTTGAATCCACACACCACTACAAAGTGTCCCTGGTAGTCGGGGTTCTTGCAGAAGCATTTCTGTCCCACGGGGAGGAAGCAGCAGTACTTCACCGGGATAGAACACAGCTCGCACATCAGCAGCACCGCATTCACCAGCACGATCGCCACATGGCCCGCAGACACATGGCTCTGCAACTCCTGTACACTCACAGAGCTACACACACACACACACACACACACACACACACACACACACACACACACACACACACACACAGTGGTTAACAGGGATAGAACACAGCTCGCACATCAGCAGCACCGCATTCACCAGCACGATCGCCACATGGCCCGCAGACACATGGCTCTGCAACTCCTGTACACTCACAGAGCTACACACACACACACACACACACACACACACACACACACAGTGGTTAACAGGGATAGAACACAGCTCGCACATCAGCAGCACCGCGTTCACCAGCACGATCGCCACATGGCCCGCAGACACATGGCTCTGCAACTCCTGTACACTCACAGAGCTACACACACACACACACACACACACACACACACACACACACACACAAGGGTTAGCTCACACATCAGCAGCACTGCGTTCACCAGCACGATCGCCACATGGCCCCCAGACACATGACTCTGTAGTTCCTGCACACTCACGGAGCTGCGCGCGCGCACACACACACACACACAATACGCACGCACACGCACACACACACACACACACACGTACGCACGCACACACACACACACACACACACACAGACAATACGCACGCACATGCGCACACACACACCATACACACGCACATGTGCACACACTCGACACAACGGTAAGTATCTGCAACACCAGAACACAGAACTTATTTAGAGCAGGGGACATACACACACACATACACATACACACACACACACACATACACATACACACACACACACACACACACACACACACACACACACACACACAGTGGTTGAGGGGATGCGTACCACTTGTTGACCACCACTCCCCTCCCCTCTGCCTGCTGGAAGAGATCATTGACGCGCTCCTCCTCCGTATCAAAGTGCTTCTTGTAGAAAGACTGAAACACAAAGGAAAGAGCAGCGTTAGACCTGAGACACACACACACACACACACACACACACACACACACACACACACACATGCTCTTCCTCCGTATCAAAGTGCTTCTTGTAGGAAGACTGAAACACACAGGAAAGAGTAGCGTTAGGCCTGGGAGACACACACACACACACACACACACACACACACACACACACACACACACACACACACACACACACCCCTAGGCCTGGGAGCTAAAGGGTTAACCCTGGGGAGCACACAAATTGAGTCTCAATATTTGTTCACATGATAAAGGAGGCATAATTTACCCCAATAATTAATGACATTAACTCATTTTTGGCCAAACATGTTTTGCTTTGGTACGGGAGTGTATTTGATTACTCCCCCAGTGCCACCTGCTGGCTGTTCGGAGCATTGTAGGTTTTTTAATGGGGGAATTTTTTTTCTTTTTGCCACATGTGAGAATTCTGAGTGTAACCGTCCATTTCTAACACCACATGTAAATACATTCCAAACACCCATAAGTGCAGAGCGTTTGAGCCCTAAGAGTGGGACACACACACACACACACACACCTGGTTGCGGAAGCCTTTGTCCACGCCGAGAGTCTGCGTGCAGAAGCGATGTTTGACCCCCAGCTGGCTCATCAGGTATGCCAGGTCGATGGTCCACACGCTCTCCGTCAACTTCAGATCCCAGCACGCCGTCTGGAAGTCTTCTTCGCTTACTGGGTGCAGATACCTGCCAGGAAAAAAGAGACTTACTTTAACCCTTTGGGAATAATACTTAGGGTTTCACTTTAACCCTTTGGGAATAAGACTTAGGACTTCACTTGAAGCCTTTGGGAATAAGAGACCCAGCGAGATAAGTTACAGAATATTATCCAATTTGACGCACGAAAGGGTTAACACCTTTTGAAAGCTCCCTTTTAAAAGCTTTAGAATTAAAGTTAGTGTTAAATAGTGTAATGTTACTGTGAGCTTTCAAAAGGTGTTAAAGTTAGTGCTAAATAGTGTAATGTTATTGTGAGCTTTCAAAAGGTTTTAAAGTTAGTGTTAAATAGTGTAATGTTATTGTGAGCTTTCAAAAGGTGTTACATAGTGTTAAAATGACATGTCCCACTCTGCCGTTTTTGGCATTTTCCGTTGAAATCACAAATAAACAAACTCTAAACTCAAAAAAGCATCAGATGGACATGATTGTGTTCCCAACTCAAAGTACAGTATGGACCATTAGTAATCAATCGTGCGTAAAGCCAGGCAGCGTCCAGTAGCATCTTTAATAATGTTTACTGGACTCCGGCGTTCCACCAGCTCCTGACAGAGAGGCTGTGCATGGTTGCAAAGTTGCATTTCATATCATCAGTCGGTTTAAGTGTAGATTGGGGACAAAGTGTTTCATTATCAGTAACCTAAATAACCACCCCCATTTCAACTATTGCAACATCGGACTTTGGATCGTCCACACAGCTGAAAATAATCAGTAGGGCCTCTCTCCCCTCCCTCTCTGACATCCATAATACACCACAACAAGGGGAACAAATATTATGCAGGCCTCAATGGGCTCAGCAAGGGGTATAGAAGACTCACGGTTAGGATAGCTAGGGGTAAATAAGGCTCAGGCTTAGGGGCAGCTTGGGGCAAATAAATTTGATTTGATTTGATTTATTTATTGACAACACATCAGCTTCCCCTTTATAGGAGCACTGTTCTACCTGTGGTCAAACTATTCTGATATTTTTTAACATACTTTCTTTTCCCCTTTTTTACACAGTTTGTACAAAACAACACACACAAAAACTCAAAACAACACACACAAAACAAGAGAAAAATAAAAAAAACATAAGAGGAAAATAAAGATCAGTTACTTCTATAGGTTATTTACGTTGGTCCCATTATTAATATTATATAACCTTATAACATATGTCCCTTCAACAAGAGTGTGAAGGAAAAACAAAACAAATAAATGAGGATAAGTTTTCCCTCTAGCAAATAAAAGTGTAGCAAAAGACGCAGTACTTACTTAAGGACCATCCGTGAGCACGCCAGTCCACAGTCCCAGTGGTACAGCTGACGGATCACTGGTACATTCAACAGGACGACATCCTCTGATGGAGAGAGAGGTCAACAAAGCCAGGAGTTAGAGCACATTATTATGACTCAGGAGTTAGTGCACATTATTGTGACTCAGGAGTTAGAGCACATTATTGTGACTCAGGAGTTAGTGCACATTATTGTGACTCAGGAGTTAGTGCACATTATTATGACTCAGGAGTTAGTGCACATTATTGTGACTAAAGGGGGCCGCTAGTATTAGAAAGATGGAGACGGAGATGGCAGTAAAACAGTATCCAAAGCCAATAGGCTAATTGTGCATCACTTTACATTCAAAGCAACAAGTTATAGGTGGTGTCCTCCACAAAACAACAAAGCTCAACTACAGTACCCTCACAAAGTTAACAAACATTAGGCTATGCTTACTCGACTACAGTAGCATCACAAAGTTAACAAACATTAGGCTAGGCTTGCTCGACTACAGTAGCCTCATAAAGTTAACAAACATTAGGCTAGACTTACTCGACTACAGTAGCCTCATAAAGTTAACAAACATTAGGCTAGACTTACTCGACTACAGTAGCCTCATAAAGTTAACAAACATTAGGCTAGGCTTACTCGACTGTTGAGGTTAGAATTTGGCTTCATATTCCAATTCACGGTTTTAGTTCAGGTTCTGTACAGAATTATGTTATCATTCAGTAGGGTCTAATTTGTCATCCAAAACATTTAAGCACAACCAAGCACTCTAACAAAGATCATGGGCGATGACTTGTGATAGTGAGGGTTTCCCCAAAAACAGACAAGTGAGTATTGACCATACTTCCATAGCTAAAGTGCTGACATGAATGTCATTTGAGGTAGCCAAGACAGACTGAACTTAATTAGACTAACGTTATTGTCAGCTGGAGATTTACAATGTGGTGGTCCGGTGATTTCGCACAAATATTGTCTATTATTGATCAAATCATGTGGAATGTTTGTACTGTAGATTTGAAAGTCATTGCTGTTAAGCATAGTCTAACCTTATTGGGAAGTTAACGTTACCTTCTCACGATTAGGTTCAAAGCAATTATCCATCAACCAAGATATAGAAGGTCTATGCCACTGCTATTCACTGTTGAATTTCACATCATCTAGAGACAGTACCGACACTAGAGTTCCATTCTCGGATGTCTTTTGATTTCTCTTGACCGCATCTCTTTACCCCGACCAGTTATTTCCCCTTCGGAGAGGTTATTATTGTGTCCGAACAGTTCAAGTTAACGTTAACGTTAGTTCACTGGCACCACAGAAAGACATTTTGGTTGTATGCTGAATGAAAACTACCAGGGATCAGTGTCACCCATCGCAGTTATTAGTTTGGACACTTAAAAACTGGCATCATGTCATGGCCACTGTTATAATGTTAGCCTACTCTTTGCTGTTAGTCAACTTATACTGTACTGAGCTAACGTCAATGCCAGCTAGCTACCAACTTCTTGGCTATCGCGTTATTTAGCTAACGTTAGTCTAACGTTAACGCTAATCTAGGTTTGCCAAGTGAACTGTTGCTGCCATCCATTTACTCGAGTATGTTTAAATAAAGCTCTGACATTAAATTCATAACTTACCTGACATTCTGAACTAGCAAGTCTTGAACAAAGACCAGTGTCCAGTGTTTACAACGACAGCGATAATGCTAACGTTACAAGGCAAGGCTCCCTCATCAAGTGGTTATTTAGGACAGGCACTGTTGAATTAATGTTACCGATGGGTGCGGAGCTTGACAAGAACTCCGTGTGTTAGTCAAACAGCACTGCGCGATGATCACGACAGGCGTATTGCTAAAATAATCATAACAGAGGGAACTCTAACACAATTTTTTACGCAGCTGATTCTTCCTCGTTTCCGATCGCCTGCGATTCATCCGTTCCATCACCGTATACCACCAATGCTGCCCCCAACTGTGCTGGAGTGAAGAATACTCGGTAAAGGTTTTTAATCCATGGGCCAAAGATGGTAACTAGATTCATTCATATTTTTCTGAGTTACGTATCTACGGATTTTACAGACCCAAAATGGACAAATTTGTTTAAATTGTCAACAGCAGCTTCAGCCGGCAGCCTATTTAACACTAGAAGCAGAGAGGCTCATGGTCTTTGCTTGAAGTCTCCTGAGGCAGAGACAAGGGCCATGTCTCAAAAACTGTTAAAGCGGTCACACTGACGATCACAGCAAAACATTAATCTGAAATTCTGAATGTATGAGTTGGCGATTTAAACAGCGGTCAAGTTCGTCACCTCAGCCTAGTTTTACAACGCTGGTGATCTGGAACTCCGCTGAATGCTGAAAATGCCCTGCTATGCTGCATGACTAGACTAGGCTATGCTACTTGTGCCCCAGCACACAGTGCATCACACACTACTGCTTCCCACAATTAGTTAATTAGCTGAAGGTGCTCTACTTGAGTGAATGAGCCCCATACCAGAGAACTTTTAATAGGGGAGAATTAGCACTCCCCTTTTACATCCGGTGGTATTGCGCCTAGATGGCGCGCACGAGTCAGTGAAGAATGAATTGGGTTCTGCAGCTGCACCCTCAAATGCTGCTTTTCTATACAATTTTTTTCTTGAAGAAATGCATTCATGCATGCGGTTCAGAGTAATTTGACTTAATTCTCAGTCCACACATAATGTTTTTAGTATTTTTTGTTCATTTGTAAAATCCTTTCCAAAGTGTCTGTCACGTGACACAGCAAGTCTTTCCCTATGGCCATTCACCAGAATAGAGTAGCAGAATGCTAGTGAGTCAGGGGAAAAAACTAGCCTGACATGCCAGACTATATCATAAGAATGTATAGTTTGAAGACCACTGATAGACTGTACCTCAATGGAAGGGCGGGTGATTGCGTTGTCTTTCAAACTGCCTCTCCACGTAATAGGCTAGCGTTCCGGCCAGTGGTACCAGCTAGTATATCAAACTTTTCCCGTAGCCCGTCGGTAACACGGCAAAGACATCTTTTTCAGAACGAAAAACGTCACTGCACTTTTTTGTTTCACTTTCAAAGAAAATGACAAGTGCAATTCGTCCAAAACTAAAGCCAAAGACGATTCTGTTCTGCTTTGAGCAGGGCTGTCGTCATCGTACAAAGCCCGCCTTAGATTTCCTGTACACATACCGCGCTGTGATTGGTTATCCGCCGCCAAAGGAAGGATTACAACGGGTTTCTATCAGTGGCCTCTAGACGTATCCTCTGTGCAAATTCAAATTTGCTACCGCTAGGGGTACGTCTAGAGTTCTAGGCTAGGAAAAAACTGCTCACAGATGAAAAACGTAATGGTCATATGTATTAAATACATTTCATTTTGATTGAAATCCATGTCAAAGTAGCTTAAAATAAAATGCAATCTGTGATATGCTGTCCCTAAATATGTGAAAATTATACGTTTAGCCCTATACCTCATAGGTGCCCATTGATTTTCCACTCAGTTTCCACTGACTCGCGATCGCCCCCTAGCGGATTTGCAATTGGAATTGCAGGTTGAATGGCGTTAAGTGCCATGGCTCGCCGTAAACGGGCTCTGCCCATACACTACTCCCCAGTATGGTATGCAAGCAGCAGAAGAGGCCTATGACTAGAACCTCATTAATGAACGGACTACAGGTGCTCTACCTGACTCAAGATTAACTGAGCCCCACACTACTCCTGTGACATTTCTCATGTGCTGCGCTACACACTGCTTTCTACAGAGATCAGAGTATGAGTAGCCTAGTAGCCTACGTAGCAGTCAAGTAGCCTAGTAGCCTAGGCATTTTCGGAAACAGCGTCCAAGTCTCTGATAGAAGTCGATTTGTTGCGGAGAAGAGCAAGCTGCTTTGTAGGCCTACTTTGTTAATTGCATGAAGGTAAGACTCATGTTTTTATTATGGAGCGGCTGGCTCTAATGACCTTGGCGTTTAGCCATAGGCCTAATGGTTGCGCGGTGGTGTAGCCTAATTGATGCAATTGTTTAAAACATGGGAGTTTGAGTTCACTATTATTGGAGTTATCAAAAGAGCCGTTCTTTCCGTGCTATCTGTGAACTAAGCTTTGAGGCATGAAAAGTTACAGGCTGCCTGTGAGCTTTGAGTTGCGTGTGTACGTCCACTGCGGGCCGCTAGATGGGTGCAAATACCTGCCGTTTTTTTAATCCCAGTCCGTCTATGGTAGGTCCACTCCCTTTAGTAGCCTAGATCCCTTTAATAAGGGTAATCTTTAATGTCCCTTTAGTAGATCCACACACTTTAATGTTCTCCAGTCTTTTCTGATTGTTGATTGACACTGACCCAAGCCAACAAATAAAAGAAAAGGTTAAAACAGACTCAATGAAACAAGAATAAAACAAAAACTTAGCCCAATTATTGCATAAAGGCAATGGCTATTCAACTGGACATGAATTATGATGCCACCTTCCACAATTCTTACACTATAACTTGTGCACAGCTTTTAATGAAAACCCAATCCATCCACCCTCAGTAAAAAATAAATGTTCTTCTTGTATAAAATGATGTTATGTAACATGAGTTGTGTGACAAGTAGGGTTGCCAACTTTCAGAAATAAAAATAAGGAACCCATAACAGCCAGCAGAGTTCGTCAAATGACAAATGTAGTTAGTTAGGCTACTGTCTAGAGGTGGGCTAATACCTGCCCAGTGAAAACATACATAGGCAGTAGGTCCAGGGTCTGCAAAAAACAAACAAACAAAACCCCCCGAAGTTTTCATTCTCCACTATTTGCCCATCTGCTTCATGCGCAACCTTCAATGCGGGTTTAAATGACGCAACAGACAACCAGAAGGATGTCAATAGCAGTTTTCCTTCAACCATTACATTTCTCATCTCAAAATAACACAGCAAAATATTCATAGCAACTTCATAGTGCTTATCTCTCTGATCCTACATTAATTTCTCCCTGAGCTTCAAAAATACGGAACAAACTGCGTTCTGTATGACTTCAATACGGAACGCGTCATTTCTCACTGTAATACGGAACAAATCCGTATTTTACGGGACGGTTGGCAACCCTAGTGACAAGTCTCAAACTCCTCCACAATATGGAACACATAGCCTAGCCCAGTCCATGAGCACAATATGTAACACATAGCCTAGCCCAGTCTATGAGCACAATATGGAACACATAGCCTAGCCCAGTCCATGAGGCGAGCACAATATGTAACACATAGCCGAGCCCAGTCTATGAGCACAATATGTAACACATAGCCTAGCCCAGTCTATGAGCACAATATGTAACACATAGCCTAGCCCAGTCTATGAGCACAATATGTAACACATAGCCTAGCCCAGTCTATGAGCACAATATGTAACACATAGCCTAGCCCAGTCTATGAGCACACTATGGAACACATAGCCTAGCCCAGTCTATGAGGTGAGCACACTATGTAACACATAGCCTAGCCCAGTCTATGAGCACAATATGTAGCCTAACACATAGCCTAGCCCAGTCTATGAGGTGAGCCTGCTGTGTGGCTGATGGATTTGTACCTTTAAAGGAAAACCGATTCAACCTCCAAAAGCATTTCCATGAAGAACCTGCTAGGTGTGATGTAACACCCTCTCTGTGGTACTTTGTTGTCTGCAAATTTAAAGGAAAAACCAAAACAACCGACAAAATATTTTCTTCTTTCTCCTCCCTTTGTTCTCTCAAAGTGCTGAACGTTCTAGATTTGTCCCATCCGCCTCCATACTTGCTAAAGGTGATCCAGGTGTGTGGCTGGAACTTCTTCATCTATACCATTAGGAGTAACTAATTACACTTAACAGTCTGGATTCTTCATCTATACCATTAGGACTAGCCTAACTAATTACACTTTACAGTCTGGATTCTTCATCTATACCATTATGAGTAACTAATTACAGTTTACAGTCTGGATTCTTTATTTTATGAAAGCATGCCTTTCCTTAAATGCCTAAATGCCTACTATACTGTACATCTCTTACACTTTTACACTCTCTTACATCTCTTACACTCTTTGCATCTTTGCAGAAAGACGTGAGGGGTACACAGTGTATGAAAAATAGCACAGGAGTTGTATGGGGCTCAATTAAAGCAGAAGTTTGTTTTATTTGACATTTAGCCTTGTTTTCAGGTTGTTTACGATGAAATACAATGGTTAAGAAATTCTGACAAATGCTTGTGTTCCAAGAATTTTCGGTTGTTGCTGGAGCACCCCCACCCCCACAATGACAGCCTATGTACTGTCGAACAATCCTTCCTAAAACGCATAAACATTTGTTTACAAAGGTATGAAACTACAGTCTGTAGTGTTCACTGATATGCTGACACAAATATCACCACAAAATATGACTTCTACTACGTTCCAACGTTTGGACTTATTGAGAGACATGTATTACTTCCCAGCAGTCAATGGGGTTGGAGAAAAACTGGTTGAAAAGCTTGTTAGGGCTATGAGGGCTAAGTGAGGGCATTAAAGGAATAGTTCACCTCTTTATGAAAATTGGTTGTTCACCCCCTTACCTGGAGTTACATATGTGGGTAAAAGCATCTTGGTCTTAGTGCTTGCATTTTCCTAGTATGGCATCCCCAATTTTCCCTATTTTTTAGCTTTAGCTTAACATAGGCGCTGAAATGTAATGTTGCCAGATAGCAACTCTTTGGCAACTTTACTTTCCAGCGCCTATGCTAAGCTAAAGGTAAAATTGGGGTTGCCAGACTAGGACAACGCATACACTGCATGAGACCAAAATGTCAGTAAGGGGGTGAGTAACCAATTTTCATAGAGATGAACTATTCCTTTAAGGGCCAGTGTGGGGCTAGTTTGGGCTATGAGGGCTAAGTGAGGGCATTAAGGGCCAGTGTGGGGCTAGTTAGGGCTATGAGGGCTAAGTGAGGGCATTAAGGGCCAGTGTGGGGCTAGTTAGGGCTATGAGGGCTATGTGAGGGCATTAAGGGCCAGTGTGGGGCTAGTTAGGGCTATGAGGGCTATGTGAGGCATTAAGGGCCAGTGTGGGGCTAGTTAGGACTATGAGGGCTATGTGAGGGCATTAAGGGCCAGTGTGGGGCTAGTTAGGACTATGAGGGCTATGTGAGGGCATTAAGGGCCAGTGTGGGGCTAGTTTGGGCTATGAAGGCTAAGTGAGGGCATTAAGGGCCAGTGTGGGGCTAGTTTGGGCTATGAGGGCTATGTGAGGGCATTAAGGGCCAGTGTGGGGCTAGTTAGGACTATGAGGGCTATGTGAGGGCATTAAAGGCCAGTGTGGGGCTAGTTTGGGCTATGAAGGGTAAGTGAGGGGTACCCATGTGGGCCTAGTTTTGCTGATGGGCAAACACTCACAGGCCCAATGGAGGCCCTGTGCAGGCCCAAAGGGATCCAAAAGGGGCTGGTGCTGGCTTGCCTGCTGGGTAATCTGGGATCCAAAAGGGGCTGGTGCTGGCTTGCCTGCTGGGTAATCTGCTCCCCCACTCTGTTAACCAATGTTAGCATGCTAGCTATCCAAATTGCTGACCGTCCAGGCAGGCTACTCTAACTACTGTTCATCTACTAAAGTGACTTTTTTTTTTTTACAAACACAGACTCGAGTCAGTAACTTCTTACGATTACAAGTTTACTGTGATGGGTGCTAATATTTGCTAGTCACATCATGTCAGCTCATTGGAGAGTTGTATTGATAGAATATTAACAGCAATAAAAAGGCTTTTTTGCTGTTGAATAAATGAAGTGTTTACGAGGTTTTGCGGTCACATCTTCTCTGAACATGCATTAATTAATTCATTAATTCATTCATTCATTCATTCATTCATTCAATCCGTCCTTTTGAGGATCGCCACATGTCCCTCTATGGTGAATGATAGGTGTATGCTATCAAATTTATGGTAGGCTGTTCACTTTCTGTAATGTATGCTACCCAATTCCAAAACTATTAATTATATGTCTTGAATAAATAAATCTTATGGTGTTGCTTCAATAAAGGATTTATGGTTTTACGGCCTATAGTTTCCACAACCAAAGATGATGGAAGACTAAACCAGTTAATCTTTGGCTCACCAAATTAGGTCTTTTGTGATTTTGCCAATTATTTTTTTCATTGTTTGAATCTTTAGGAGGTTCCATAGGTCTTAATATCTTTAGAAGATTCCATAGGTGTTAATATCTTTAGGAGGTTCCATAGGTCTTAATATCTTTAGGAGATTCCATAGGTTCTAATATCTTTAGGAGGTTCCATAGGTCTTCTCCATAGGGATCTGAAACACAAGGGTGAGGAAAGTGTGATTTAGACAGGAAGTGTAGTTCAGAGTGAGGAAAGGGCAAGTGTGATTTAGACAGGAAGCTTAGGTGGTAGGACAGTTGATAGGAATGGTATATATCAGGGGGTGCGGAGGGGCAGGGGGGGTGTAGGATGATTCTAAGGGCCTGTCACTGAAAGGGGGCCCAATGATTCTATGGGCCTGTCACTGAAAGGGGGCCCCAAAATTATTTTATGTCGTAGTGTCCACAATTTGTAGTGGCCCCCTGATATGTATCAGGTCCAGCTATGCTACTGCACCTACCAATGCACTGTCTCCTTCAGGGATATCTGGACGGGTGGTTTTAAGCTGGTTGTAGATATCCCTCTTCTTAGTGCAGGTCACCAGGAACCAGTCACAAATAAGAGGGACCTAGAGGGGAGACCAAGCGGACCAGTCACAAATTAGAGAGGAGACCAAGGGAACCAGTCACAAATAAGAGGGACCCTAGAGGGGAGACCAAGGGCCAATCACAAATAAGAGCGGAGACCAAGGGAACCAATCACAAATAATGGGGACACCAAGGGAACCAATCACAAATAATGGGGGACACCAAGGGAACCAATCACAAATAATGGGGACCCTAGAGAGGAGACCAAGGTAAAGTCATGGGCGGTGTCACATTCCTGTTTAAATACCATCTTGTGTTGTTGACTTTTTTCTGTTAGTTTTAGTTTGACTTTTGTGTCAAGCAGTCATTTTAGTTTTTACTGGTTTTGGTCATGTTCATAATTCAAATTTTAGTCAACTAAATTTTCTTAGCATTTCAGTCTTATTTTAGTCAGAATTGGCTATTTTAAGTTTCTGTCAACGAATCAGAGAGGAATCCAGTAGACGGTGTAGGCCTGGCTAGGTGTGAACTACCTTATAAAGAGGTATGGATGGAAATTCATGGATGGAATGGAATGGGCATTTTATTTTGTAGGTCTCAAAAGAGTACTTGTCTGGGCATCTCAAAAAGAGTACTGGTCTGGGCATCTCAAAAAGAGTACTGGTCTGGGCATCTCAAAAAGAGTACTGGTCTGGGCATCTCAAAAAGAGTACTTGTCTGGGCATCTCAAAAAGAGTACTGGTCTGGGCATCTGGTCACTCTGAATTTGTCACATCTCGTTTTGGTCATTGAAAAGTTCGACAGAGAAGCTTAGAGTCTTTATTTTGAAAGCCACATGAAAAATAACAAGTTTGACACAATTCACTATTACCTGTAGAGGGCAGTCACGGCATACACGTGCGCACACACACACACACACACACACACACACACACACACACACACACTTACCAAACTGAGGAAGGACAAGGCAGCACCAAGGTTGACTATCATCAGCACCAAACTGAATTTGCCTGCCTGTGAGGGGAAGGAGCGGTTAGAGTGAGTTTGTCTGCCTGTGAGTTTGCCTCTCTGTGAGGGGAGTAAAGAGGAGAGTGAGTTTGCTTCTCTGTGAGGGGAGTAAAGAGGAGAGAGTGAGTTTGTCTGCCTGTGAGGGGATGTAAGGGGGAGAGTGAGTTTGTCTGCCTGTGGGTTTGCTTCTCTGTGAGGGGAAGGGAGAGTGAGTTTGTCTCCTGACTTTATTGGAAGGAGCAGGACAATGTAGAATGTGGAATGAGTTTATTGGGAGGAGCAGGACAATGTAGAATGTGGAATGAGTGTATTGGAAGGAGCAGGACAATGTGGAATGTGGAATGAGTGTATTGGAAGGAGCAGGACAATGTGGAATGTGGAAGGAGCAGGACAATGTAGAATGTGGAATGAGTGTATTGGAAGGAGCAGGACAATGTGGAATGTGGAATGAGTGTATTGGAAGGAGCAGGACAATGTGGAATGTGGAATGAGTGTATTGGAAGGAGCAGAGGTGCGTTCAAATTCGCCTAACATAGCGAACGTTCGCGAACATAGGCGAACAGTTTTTGGCTAACGCCAAGTTTTTGGCTAACGTTAGCGAACGAAGGCGAACGGTCTGAGGAGGTAGTGCGCCGTTAACAGTCCTGTATGCAGGATAGAAAATTTGTGCGCCCCGATAGGAAATACATCCAGTAGAGCATTGTATTTTATCAGCATGCCTCAAAGCAACTTTGTCTCACATTAATAGCCTCCTACGAGTAATTTCTACTCAGTTTGCCATTTTCGGTTACAGTTTAGAACGAACATTTTAGAACATTACACGAAATCATTCAAATTCCATTGTTAAATGCGAACATGTTTGCAGTGAACGTTCGCGTATGTTAGGTGAATTTGAACGCACCTCAGGACAATGTGGAATGTGGAATGAGTGTATTGGAAGGAGCAGGACAATGTGGAATGTGGAATGAGTGTATTGGGAGGAGCAGGACAATGTGGAATGAGTGTATTGGGAGGAGCAGGACAATGTGGAATGTGGAATGAGTGTATAGAGACAGTGCAAGTCACGTCACAATGACCCCCCGGGGGATACTGAGCCCTCGGCTCCCATTGACTTTGCATTGGAAAATGGTGTCGCGCCGACTTTTGAGTCGTATATTAAAAAAACAAACGATGGCTAAATATTTTTGTGTGACAAAATGTACTGCCAACAAGTGAAAGAACCCAGAACTTCAATTTTATAAGTTGCCAATTCGAAATACAGAGCCTGTCAGGAGAATGAAGTTGCTACAAGCCATCTGAAGGATACGGTCTATGGATATTATTAAATAGAAGACAGAAAGTTGGGTGTCCTGAACTGAGAGTAGGTTCAGCAAGCAAATCGTCAGGTAGGATATTTCTTGTGGTCAACATTAGTTGAGCTATTACATTTGTTAAATTAGCCTACAGTAGGCTAAAGCATTTTGATGCTTTTGGATGTTAGCTATCGATAAGTAGCTTGTTTGGCTATACATAGTTATTCCGTTAACATTATGTTGCCACGACATTAACTTACCAGCTGAGCATCACGGTGATAATATAAACGTTTCGGTTTCCTGTCTGTACTTAGGCAAAAGCCTAAATACTGTTTACTTCATCAAGCGATGTACAATGTAATAGTTTTAGGCTCCAGACTAGCTAAAGGTGTACTTAGCAATGCTAAACATCGTCATGTTTGCAAACGTGCAGATATGGCGTTAAGATTTTGTGATCCGGTAGCTGATTGGTAGTGCAATAATATCATGATTCATGTTAGAGTTAGGCTGCTAATATACTACTGTTTAAGTCTACAAGTATGTCCCACAAATATACTGTCATTTTGAGTTGAGTTGAGTTGTTGGTTTCGTAGCGATCAACATGGTTTTCAGAATGTAATGCGCCGCCTTCGACATGGGGAAGCAGTATAACGTTTATTATCTGCTTTATAGTTTTTTTTTACAAGGTTAGTCAGTTTATTTAACTTGCATACTGGGTTGTACTCCTTGTTGACAGTGGATTTTGTCATGAATGGATTTTATGGGCATTTCTCATTTCTTCCCAAAAAGCCAAAAGTGTGGGCACAACACCTTTTCCCCATGCAAGTCAATGAGGGCTGAGGCAAAGGTTTCCCCCTCGGGGGGCGTGGTCTTCAAATTAGAACGCAGGGCGCTCTGTCTCTATTGGGAGGAGCCTGACAATGTGGAATGAGTGTATTGGAAGGAGCAGGACAATGTGGAATGAGTGTATTGGGAGGAGCAGGACAATGTGGAATGAGTGTATTGGAAGGAGCAGGACAATGTGGAATGAGTGTATTGGGAGGAGCAGGACAATGTGGAATGAGTGTATTGGGAGGAGCAGGACAATGTGGAATGTGGAATGAGTGTATTGGGAGGAGCAGGACAATGCAGACAAATGAGTTTAGGGGGTAAAGGGGGAGTGAGTTTAGCCTGTCTATGAGGGGTAGTAAAGGGGAGTGAGTTTAGCCTGTCTATGAGGGGTAGTAAAGGGAGAGTGAGTTTAGCCTGTCTATGAGGGGTAGTAAAGGGAAGAGTGAGTTTAGCCTGTCTATGAGGGGTAGTAAAGGGGGAGTGAGTTTAGCCTGTCTATGAGGGGTAGTAAAGGGAGAGTGAGTTTAGCCTGTCTATGAGGGGTAGTAAAGGGAAGAGTGAGTTTAGCCTGTCTATGAGGGGTAGTAAAGGGAGAGTGAGTTTAGCCTGTCTATGAGGGGTAGTAAAGGGAAGAGTGAGTTTAGCCTGTCTATGAGGGGGGTAAAGGGAGAGTAAGTTTAGCCTGTCTATGGGGGGGGGGTAAAGGGAAGAGTGAGTTTAGCCTGTCTATGAGGGGGGGGTAAAGGGGGAGTGAGTTTAGCCTGTCTATGAGGGGGGTAAAGGGGGAGTGAGTTTAGCCTGTCTATGAGGGGGAGTAAAGGGAAGAGTGAGTTTGGGGGGTACCCACCGTGCCAAACACAATCACATCAAAGCGAATTCCAAATCCTTTGATTAACGTCCTGGATTCTGCGCTTCCATTGTTGGAGTATTTTGCATATCTGTTTTGGCAAAGATTGTTCATTTGCACAGTACATGTTTTAGTAGAATATGAGCTGCAAATTGACAGGTGTTAAGAACAAGAAAAATATCATGATACCATCAAGGTTATTATAGGGTATACATCACTATGTACAAGTAGTATCATGCACTTTTTGTACTTTTCACAATAAATTATTGTTATGGTATTCCTATGCTATTGCCAAGTATTGCCAAGCTCTCTATGGTATTGCTATGGTATTGCCAAGCTCTCTGTGGTATTGCTATGCTATTGCCAAGCTCTCTATGGTATTGCTATGGTATTGCCAAGCTCTCTGTGGTATTGCTATGCTATTGCCAAGCTCT
>JAODXP020000501.1:0-19069 GCA_027497455.2 Sardinella longiceps | reverse complement strand
GCCCAATCTCAATTCTATTTTTCTACCCCTACCCCTACCCCTTACCCCTACCCCTCGGCCTTTCAAACGGAGCTGTAAGGGGTAGGGCTTTAAACTGTACCCCTATGAATTGGGATAACACTTCACAGTCACGTACGTCATAGGTCCTCGCCGTCAGTTGGTAACGTAACCAAAAGCGACAGCTTCATCAGCCAGAAATAAACAAACATGCCTGCTGCCGTATTGTAGCGCTGTCCTGGGCGATTCGGGTATTTTTACAGATATTTGAATCGAATAGAAGGAATACCATCAAGCGAAGGCGTCTTCGACATCTGGGATTGCTGGAGCTTCTTACGGTATGTAGATTAATGCAAATAACGCATGTAAAGCGTGTGTGGATATCATAATGTGTGTGTGTGTTTGAAACTGCTTGTAACTGTACATTTGTGATATCGTGTAATATATAAACAATTTGCTTGTGTCGTTGGATTTGCTGATTTATTGATTGGAGTAGTATCGTAACCTGGCTAACCTATCTGAAAGCATAAGCTAACGTTAACGCGTAGCCTTTGTTAACGTTACTCGCCTTGTTCCGTTTGTGATAAACATGCAGCTCATGCGTTTTTGAAGCGGTTTTCTTTGTACCAGGTTCAGATTTGATGAGGTAAATAAATGCACTGCATTGTGTGTGCCATCGATGTGTTGGTTTGGGAGGATGAAAGCCTGATCTTTCCATGTTTTTTCTTTCCAGCAGACGCCGGGTCATCCTACAAATTATTGCCGACTGGACCACAACATGCCTGTTCTAAGATGCCTATACATGCCTGACATATTTTAAAATGATCTGTTAAGATGTTTTGTTTGTGAATGTACCCCCAGTTTTTTCTTATCCCTTGTATAATAAATCTCTTCATACCAATATCCGTTCCTGTCGTTCATATGATGTTGATGTGATAACGTTAATCATGCTCATAAACCTTTTGTCCTTAGGCTAATTTCTTTTATTACATTACTCACATTACAGACTCGTAAGGCAGCTTATTTTCAGAAATAGTGCAAATAACAGTGCAGTCAATTAACAATATGAACATAAACGGGCAACAGTGCAATCATCAAGAACGAGATGGTGAGGTGACCGGAGCAGGAACAAGGAGTTGCAAGGAGCACATCGGAGTTGCTGGTCTCAGCATTGTTCTGGGGGAACAAGACACGACATGACATTATAGCATGCACTTTTATCCGTTATAGAAAAATATAAATAAATAGGCCTACAATTTCAAAAGAGACAACACGGCATTTTCACGTGCATTGACTGATTACTCCAACGTAGGTAAATAACGCGATTTTCCCCATACGGCGTTTATATCAGAAACAACTACACATTGCCACCATAGTAACCTCACACAATACATCAGTTATCACAATCTAAAACGATTAAAACAGTTAAATTATGGCAAAAAAATGCTACTTACATTTGTGTTCTTCTCTTGTCGGGCGCCGCCATTGTAAAATGTTTCGCCAGGTAATCGCGTTGTATTCTGGGAAATATCTCGTACCCCTCCAAACGGAGTCTGCCTGTCCGTACCCCTACGTTTCGAGGGCTACATAGCCCTCCCCCTTACCCCTACCCCTCTGCCTTAACGAGTATTGGGATAGCCCTACCCCTACACGTGAACGCGCAAAACGGAGGGGTAGGGGTAAGGGGTAGGGCCAAGGGGTGAATTGAGATTGGGCCTAAGCACCAAGGCGGGAGCATCTTCATTCACCACCTATTTAGTCATTTAATGGACATTTCAATCAGAAAATGGCCAAGTCACATGGCCAAGACAGGGTTGAGAGAAGGGGAAGGGATATAGGGAAGGGTGGCTGGTGTGCATGTGAGTGTTTTTTAAATCAATTTGATTTGATCGACAGATTTGTGAAAATACTGCTCCATCAACCATGAGACTAGTCTCTCTCTCTCTCTCTCTCTCTCTCTCTCTCTCTCTCTCTCTCTCTCTCTCTCTCTCTCTGTGTGTGTTTCTCATTTCTGTCTTGTGTTTAGCATTTAATCAAACAGTAGACATAAGCCTACGAACAAAGCCAGTGTTTGATTGGTTCCCCATCGCATGTAATGAAGTGGAGATACTAAGCTACATACTGTAGCAGATCAAAATTCCCATTCAAGACTACTCTACTATCCCGCCACTGTTGGATGCAATCCTGCTCTATCCACCAATTGTACTCACAAAAACTCATAGTTCTGTTGTCTTGTCCCCATTTGGTCCTCCTTTTTATATTATTACCAGCTAGGAGGGAATTCGTCCAAAAACAGGAAGATCACGCACTTCTGGACAAGTTTTTGATTTTTGGCAGGGTGTTAGGTATAGGCATGCCTGGCCCTTTTTATAACTGAAAAATTCTATGTCTGAAAAATTTCATCCAAATCCATGCAGTACTTTTCAAGTTACGTTGTACACAGACAGAGAGACACACACACACACACATCGGCGAAAACATAACCTCCTTCGTGGAGGTAATAATTATATGTGTCTGGTGATTTGCTCGGCTTGATCTTTTGAACCTTTGCTTATCCTGTGATCCCTCTGGACCAAATGTGCAGTTCAGTGAGTGGCTCAATGGTGCATTGTGTTCTTATTAGTCTCTGACCTTTTCAATGACCTCTGCTAGCCTCTTTGTCCTCCCATCAATATCATATTAAAAAATACTGTAGCTTAGCTCAGGTGAGAGCCACACTGATTAACATGAATACTAAAGGGTCAGTGACACCATTTTTTAATTTTATTTTTCTCTCTGTTTTTCAACACACGGTGACTGAATGGCATTTCATTCTACTTTTTCATAACAATGTCAGAATTCTTGACTTCTGAGAGTCTCTTTAAATTGCAGCCTGTGAAGTAGGCCTATTGGACAAGTCAAGGGTTGGTAAGAATGGCATAACAAAAAGTCGAGGGATAATTATTATAAGAAGATTGTTGCAGGAGGCTCCATTCACTTTGAATGGGAATTCTCAACATTCACCGGACAGTTATTTCAGTTAATTGACTGTTGCAAAAGTATAACCACGACTGATGTCAATGGCAAAAGGGTTTTTGCTTCAGGATGAGTCAGCATGACTTCTTTTTTAAGGAGGGTGCCACAGCCCTCAGCCTGCATTGCTCTATATTCCACAATAATGACAGTCTCACAAAACATTATCCTTCACTTTCTCTGTAAGTAGGCCTATGTCAGGCACTCTGTAATTTAAAGTATTACCCACTATTCTTTAGCTTGGGGAGCTATTCACTAATTTGAAAGAACACAGGGAATGTTTACAAAATCACATTTTTCTTCCTGAGACCAGAGAGGTTTTCCATACTTTGATATCAAGATGTGATTGAATCTGACTTGTTTGACTGTAATCCAGTTTTCCAGAACAAAGATGGTCTGTATTTCATTTTTGACAGCCTCTTCGCACAGAATTGCATTTGTTCCTTCAAAAACATGATTCCTTGAAATGCCCCATCATGGGGGATTTGGATTGAATTGATTCACTGCTGGAATTGACTGTTCGATAAGTCCCTCCTTAGAACGGCAACTGACCAATCCTACATATAGCAATGGTAACTAAAGAACCTGCCATGCTTTTGATCGTGACGCTTTTGAAGTGACGTTCTATTCAATTCAATTCAATTCAATTTTATTTGTATAGCGCACAAATACAGTACATTGTCTCACGGCGCTTTACAGACAGTACGGGAAGCATCCATGAGAATCAGGGGCAAGGAAAAACTCCCTCGCTTTGTAAATAATTTGTTATGTAGGAAGAAACCTTGGGCAGATCCACGCCTCATGGACTCAGCCTACCTGCCTGGGGCCTAATAAAGTATCCGTAAAGTCTGATGCATAGATTGACCATGGTTAACACAAAACAGTATGAGTACTGAATGTAGTCAGAGATGATATACACATAGTTTGTGTGACAGTCAGGGCCAAGGGATGGAGTCAGTAGTTGGAGTGTGGGATTAGTCAGTAATTGGAGTGGGATCAGAGTTCATTGGGTGTTGGTTGCGAGGGAGGAAATAAGCAGCAGAATTATTTTTCTACAATGCTGTGCGTATGGCGTCGGCAAACAGGGTAGCAGGAATCTTTCGAGATTGATAGGGAAAATACTGTTTTACCTTTCCTTTACCCCAAAAGATATCCAAGCTATGTCCTAGATGGAACAAGTGATATCTGTGATGGAACAAGTGGAAAACATAGTAGCAAGATAAGCTTTAATAGCTTTAAAAGTTTGCTTCTGCTAACATGCCAGCGAGTATCAGAATCATATTCCCAAAGATTTCTCATCTGTAATCCATCATTACCAAGGCACACTAGCAGTTTAACCCTAACCAATCAATCAAGATGCTCCAAACAACTTAACTCAGTCTCAGTTTGTTGCAATTTGGACATTTATTGATAGCAAAATGGTTCTGAAATCTGAGTCTCTCTGCTTCCCTTAACATAAGAAAATTTGACGGGCCAAATATCAGTAATAGGTGGGGCAGGGCTTCAGGGGCGCTGCTAGAAATTTTGGGCCCTATGACAGAATATTATTTTGGGCCCCCCAAACATTGATTTTAATTTCTCTCTGCTACTCACATGCAGGTAAGAGCATAATTTACCTGTGCCTTGTGCTAATTGATTTGCTTGTGATTTCTGTGGGGTGATTCAGAGGTCAAGTGATCTCAGTGTCATCTGAAACCAATCAGGAAGCGTGAACTGCTTAATCACTCGACAGATCATCAGCAGACAAGGGCCTATGGAAAGAGGCTCTCATTGACCACTCCCACAGGCTTTTGTTTCTGCATGATTGTCAGTGGGCGGTCTCAACCGGGTGCTAACAAGCAATGAGCTGTAATCAATGACTTAGCATCATAATAGCACCATTCACACTGAAGCGGCAGCTGAAAGCGGCAGCCCTCGTGTTCAGCCCTTCTCGTGTGAAGACATTCTCGGGTAAAGACGTTCCATGTCTACCTGTGCATGTCCACCGAGCAAGGGCCACCGTTAAAAAGGGCAGCTTAGATTTATTTTCACTTTTCTTTTTCCTTGGTCAAATGTGTCTTCAACCTATTTCTGTCATCTCCACTCGGAGACGGGCTCATTTCTGTAGACGTAACCGCAACCTTGCTAACCTCCGTTCTTTACAACATGTCTCATCATCCACTGATATCTCTTTTGCTATTGGTTTATGGAACTGTCAGTCTGCAGTCAACAAAGCTGATTTCATTAATGCTTATGCAAACCAGCTTTCTCTCAATATCCTGGCTCTGACTGAGACATGGATCACACCTCACAACACTGCTACACCAACAGCTCTCTCAACAAACTATACCCTCTCTCACACCCCTCGAATTTCTGGACGAGGGGGTGGAACAGGGCTAATGGTTTGCAATGACTGGAAATTTACTCAACTGCTACCATCAGTCTCATACAACTCTTTCGAATACCATGCTATCTTGATAAATGCACCAGTTAAAATGTATATAGTGGTTATCTATCGTCCACCAGGTCAGATGGGCGACTTTGTGGATGAGCTTGACACTCTGCTCTCTTCCATCCCAGAGCATGAATGTCCCATGCTTGTTCTTGGGGATATGAACATTCATCTAGACAAACCTACATCTGCAGACTTCCTAGCTCTGACTCACTCATTTGAGCTGCAGCGGGTCTGCAGCACTCCAACACACAAGGCAGGTAAGGAACTTGATCTCATTTTTACAAAACACTGCAACACAAACTCTCTGGAGGTCACTCCTCTACATCTTTCTGACCATTATTTCATTCAGTTCAAGGTAAGTCTACCTCAGCAACCCTCCGCACCTGTTCCTACAGTTTCCTTCCGTCGCAACCTTCGCAACCTCTCTCCTGCTAACTTTTCATCCCTTGTAGCATCTACGCTTCCGTCTCCTTCAGCTTTTTCTTCTCTCCAGGTCGATGAAGCCACAGAGTCACTCTGTGCTACGCTGAGCTCCTGCCTGGATCGCCTGTGTCCTCTGACCACCAGGCCTGCTCGATCCACTCAATCTCACACATGGCTAACTGACTCTCTTCGTTCGATGCGCACCGACCTCAGAGTCTCAGAGAGGAAATGGCGCAAGACCAAGGACCCTTCAGATCTGACACAATTCCAGGCATTGTTAGAATCCTTCTCATCCAGCATCACTTCTGCAAAGAAGGAATTCTACCAGGACAAGATCATCAACGCTGCAGACACCAGGAAACTGTTTTCCACGTTCAAATCTCTACTGAACCCTCCACCACCGCCTCCTGCAACCAACCTCACAGCTGACACCTTTGCGGAATTCTTCACTGACAAAGTAGCAGCAATCAGCAACAGATTCTCGGACCCACCGATACAGATGACTTCACAAAGGCTTCCTCCTGCTTCATTCACTTCATTTGCTTCTCTATCAGAAAACGATGTGACTAAGCTTCTCACAAGCAGTCGTCCGACATCCTGCCAGCTGGACCCAATTCCAACCACTCTTCTACAGGACATTACTCCTACAATTGTGAAGGCAACCACTCATGTTATCAATGCTTCACTAACTTCAGGGACTTTTCCCACCACCTTCAAGCAAGCTCAGGTAAGACCACTGCTCAAAAAACCTTCTCTCTCTCCCACGCAAGTGGAGCACTACCGACCTGTCTCTCTTCTTCCTTTCTTGTCAAAAACCATCGAAAGAACAGTCTTCAAACAAGTCATGGAATTCCTCACTCAGCATAACCTCCTGGATTCCAAACAATCTGGCTTCAGAAGTGGACACTCAACGGAAACGGCACTCCTCTCAGTAACAGAAGCTCTTAAAGAAGCCAAAGCAGCAGGACAATCGTCAGTTCTTATTCTACTTGACCTATCAGCAGCGTTTGATACTGTCAACCATAGAATTCTTCTGGATAAACTTAGAAGCATGGGCGTTGGCGGCAAAGCGCACTCCTGGTTCAAATCCTACCTCACTGGACGATCATTCAATGTGTCATGGCTTGGCAAAACCTCAGCAAAGCACTACCTTACCACAGGAGTACCCCAAGGCTCAGTACTGGGGCCCCTCCTCTTTGCTTTGTACACAACAACACTGGGTCCAGTCATCCACTCGCATGGCTTTTCCTACCACTGCTATGCAGATGACACCCAGCTTTATCTGTCTTTTCCTCCTGGTGACTCTACAGTGACAACACGGATCTCTGACTGTCTCTCAGACATATCTGCATGGATGAAAGACAACCACCTTCAACTAAACCTCTCAAAAACGGAACTGCTGATCATCCCTGCCAAGCAAACCCTGCACCACAACATCAGCATTAAGATAGACTCTCTATCTGTTGCTCCTACCAAGGCTGCAAGAAACCTAGGCGTAATAATTGATAACCAGCTGACCTTCACGGATCATGTTGCTGCCGTTGCTAGGTCGTGCCGTTTCTCTTTATTCAACATTAGGAAAATCAGGCCGTATCTTACTCAACATGCGACACAGCTCCTGGTTCAGACGCTGGTTATCTCTCGTCTTGACTACTGCAACGCTCTTCTAACAGGTCTACCAGCGTGTGCAGCAAAACCACTATTGATGATCCAGAAGGCTGCTGCACGCCTGGTCTTCAACCAGCCAAAGAGAGCACATGTCTCTCCACTGTTCAGGGAGCTCCATTGGCTGCCCCTGGCTGCTCGCATTAAATTCAAGTCACTAATGTTGGTATACAGGGTACTGGAGGGAACTGCTCCAGTCTACCTGAAAGACATCATCAAACCATATGCTAACCTTCAATCGCTCCGCTCAACCAAGGATCGCTGTTTGGAACGACCAGCACCGCGCACAGGTCAATCTAGGCTCTTTTCATGCATTGTTCCTAACTGGTGGAATAGTCTCCCCAAGACTATTAGAACAACAGGCACTCTTTTCTACTTTCAAGAGACTCTTGAAGACCCAGCTCTTTCAAGAGTATCTCTTGTCCTAATTCGTTAAATTACTTGGAATGCACTGACCAAGCACTTCTAAACTCTAGCACTTGCTCTCCTATTAGCAAATGGCACTCCCAGTAGGCACTTACTTGTATTGTGTTGCAGCTTAATTGTTATCCCTCTTTTGTAAGTCGCTTTGGATAAAAGCGTCTGCTAAATGCATAAATGTAAATGTAAATTTCCCTGGGCCTCCCTGTCATTGCCAGGCCCCTAGAATCATCCTAACCTTTCCCCCTAGTGGCGCCCCTGCAGGGCTTCAATGAAGGGTTAACTGTGCTGCATTTCACAAGTTTCTCCAAAAAATACATCGTCCACTCTGGTGCCAGTCATCTCATTCTGCCCACCGTCTCAAGGGTATTGTTTGAACTCTCATGCTATGCTTAGCCTGACAAGCCAGACTTTAACATAAAATCTATAGTCTGACAACAATCAATATCGGCTACAAGCAATTAGAGCACCAAACAAGCCGATTCAAACTGTCAAACCCACCCAATGACTCTCTGTTCATGTGTGATTGGTGGTGTGATCATGATTGTGGTGAGATTGTGATTGTTAAACCCCACAATGTCTGAATGCAGTCTAGGGCATTGTGATTGGCTTGACATCACTGAATACAACCCATGGCTCATAGCTAAACGTACAGTAGGCCTACTCACAGAGCAAATCAATTTGCTACTGCTGGGGAATGTCCAGAGTTCTGGGCGAACCTCACCAAGCTTGAAGAAGGTGTTGTGTCAAAGGTATAGACAAGGCCATGTTATGATCATTATGTTTTCGGTCTCGTTGGTTTGTCTGTCTGTTTGTTTGTCTGTTTGTTTGTTTGTCAGCAGGATAACTCGAAAAGTACTGCACGGATTTGGATGAAATTTTCGGACAATGTGTATATTGGGACAAGCAAGAGCTAATTAAATTTTGGTGCCGATCGGTGATCCAGAACATGATCTGGAATGTATATTGTGTCAGTGACCACAATGCCTTGGCGGAGGTCTGCGCTCTCTGAGCGCTTTTCTTGTTGGAATTGATTTGATCAACAAAAGTGTTATATGGCCTATTATAAGGTGGTTATATAAGATAACAATATAATGCCTTGTATGCAGTTATGTACAAACAGTAAATGAATCACATCACATGAATCAGATTACTGTATGAATATTATAACCCTTTAACGCTTCATGCATAACATCCTTCTCTATCCAATTATACATACTTCAGGCCTAGATGGGACATTTACTGCTGTGAACTGATGCTCTGAAAATGTAACTGATGGGAAAGTATACTAGACACAAAACTAATGAAACCTATAAGGTATCAGATTCAGAAAATAGTGGAACTATCTTGCCTAGCCACACTACTCAGCAATGTAGTTAAACTATCTTGCCATACACTGGTAGGAATCAGGATGTTTTATTTAATGGCTGTGTGGAAAAAATAGGTCAGAATATGCAGAATACATTATTAATAAATAATATGTGATAACTAGTACTGTATGTGTAACCAAGCAGCTGGTGAATATGTGTGTGCCAATGTTCTTTGTTTGGATTTCCATAGAGGAGCATGCTAATTAGAGAAAGAGACAAGAAAATTAAACATTACTCCACTTTAATAACTTCTCAAAGCTGATGAACATTGTCTCTGAAATTTTGTAAATGATCAATATTTTATAGATCCACTGGTGAAAACACAAACAAACTAGAGTTGAATCAATCTTCACACATGGCAGACTCAGAACCTATCCTTTTAAAGTGACAGCTGTGAGTTGATCAAACCCCCCTCTGAAGGGTTTGTTTTTACTGTAATGTATTTTTATGAATATTTCATTTAGACTACATTGTGTAGTGTTTGGCTTGATATATTTATTGATTTAAAGAACAGCTTTAGCCTGATGAATGTATTTATTAAGATATTTTATGATCTTGAATCCATACGCATACGTGTATGATCTGCAAATACATACAGTATAATTAAAAGTATCCATGCAGAAAAAAAGTAGTTTTTTTTCTATTGTGAAGACAAACAGGATCACAAGTAATACTGAGTTCAAAGTAAAAAAAAAAAAAAAAAAAAAGAATTCAGAGTCTACTTGAGTACAAGACAGATTGGCATACCAAAAGCAACACGGTGCTATTAATCATACCAGTAGTGGCATACAATATGGGAAAGCTAATCTCAAAGGAATTATTTTGTTGTCTCACTGTTTAGCCTTATTTTGTGTTGTCTGCCGGAAATCTTGCGAGGAAAACTTGGACTAACACGTTTTTATAGAAGCCTTTTATTTTCTTTTAGTGATCCTTAATATATCTACTGGGGTATTCAAGTTTGACATTGAGATTGGCCACATGATTGGCTGATTCCTGAAAGTATTTGAAGGTTCAGGGCTTAGGGAGGACATTATAGGACCATGTCCTGTGTCCATAAACATTCATAGGCCTACCTGTTTGTACACAAGTTTGTATTTTTGCGAAGACAATCAAACTAATTGAGGGTTGGTGTCCTAGGAATGTTATTTTGTGGCAAGCAGTCACTGACAAAGTTGAGGAGGTCCTTCATCACGAGCTAAAAGCTGCATGCGGGATTCGGGTTGAATTAAAAATCATATAACTATGGATACAATGTTCTAATTAATCCTTATAGGCAAGGCAGTGTTTTATGCTGGGATCAAATAAAGCTGTAATGATGAGACCTTTAGCACATTTTTGTACAGTGGAGCTCTTGAACATCAGTCATACTCTGTCAGAACAAATGATTATAAAGCTGCCTATGATCTCCTGATGGCTTGAGGTTAGTTTTATCACAGCAACGAATTATAGCAAAGGCTTATAATTTCACCCTCCAGGCCACCATGGTTTTGGTAGAACTATTTTGTTATTGTTTGTTTTTGCTTTCAAGGCTTTGGTGCCTCATTTAATTTAGGTGTTTTATCCTCTTTTTGGAGAAAAAAAAACAAAACAATCTGATTGACATTTATTTCATGTTTTATTTATTTAATATTTGACTGTGAATTGGCTAATGATGAAATTGAACTCCTTCAATAATATGACCAAAGGAATGTTGGACATGTGTTTGTCTATAACAGCAGAAGAAGCAGGGAGAGGACAAATGCTGACACCTGCTTCTCAAATCTTATATTACTGTAACTTACTGATAGATTATGGGCAAGCAATTGGAATGACCTATGCTGTTACCTCTTAACATACTCTACTGTGGCTATGCTCATTCAGACGATTTCCCGCTGTGCTTTTCCTCTGCTTGTCCATGGGGCTTTGGGTCCCCTCAATGATGAAAGGAGGAGGATTTACTGAAAGGTAAACCAAACTAACGGTGCCTGAGACCAATAAATTCTTCAGTGCCCTTTTGAAAATATATCAGCTCCCTAAAAGAAGAAGGAAAAACAAAACAAAAAACAAAGAAGTCCAATAAATTAAAATTCCAGGAGAGGTCACGACACAGGAAAGCTGGGATGTAATCTCAGTTTACCCTACTAAATCTCTTCAGGGGAAAGTAATCAGGAGCGCACACCTAGGACACTAATTGTACCCAGAAGAGTGCACTTTTTGTACATTTTTGTACCGAACTGGCAGCTAACACTAACTGAATTTTTGCTAGAAGCTCACATTCAGTTTCCCATTGTTATTCAGTTGGCATAGGCTGCAAGCTTGCTACTCTATATGATCTACAAAATTGTTCTTCTTCCTCCCATCAGCACTCAGCAAGTTTGTGTATGAGGACAGAGATTGGAAGAAGTCAGTGTTGTTGCTTAAACAGTAAAAAGCAATGTAACCTCTAGCCTATATAGGGAGAGAGATTAGCTGAAGCAGTGTGTCAGTATGCAGCTAGTTGGGCCAGAGCTTGCTGCTTATCTGTAGGAGTCACCCTGGCATAGGCTACTGTATGAATCTGAAATGAGGCAGCTAAAGCTGCACAGTCATAATATACTGTAGCTGCTGGCAAAATGTAGTTCAGATGCAAAATCCCCTGTCCTTTTTTTAGGAATATAAAAAATACAGTTATTTGTAAAATTTTATCATCAAGTGAAAACAAATCTGAGATCTGAGAGGCCTGCATACTGTATACAGCACAGTTATGTGACAGAAAATATAATCCACAAAAGTCATTGCAACTCCCATGAGGGGAAACAAAACAGATTAGTAGTGGTAGATCAAAGTAAAATTTTGAAGAACTCTATAGTAATACATCATAAAACCAATGAGTTGTAAAGAAATAAATATTATTCACAATCACACTCTTAGGAAAGGTATCGTAAATATTTAATACTACAGAAAACACAGTCGACTGAAACCTAAATTTGCCATACATTTGCATAATTGCAAACATGAGAACGCATGTTCATGAGATGAGAATGCATGTTCATCTGTCCCCCATATGAAGTGATAAGGATGGTAATAAAAAGAGACAGAATTCCAAGAACTTATTGAATTATTGATCATCCAGCAAGTCAGTGAACCAAAACACTAAGTTCAGCTTCATGTAGTCTCTGACATCATCTGAACCGCCATCTCGAATGTCGAGTTTGAGATTTACTTTCTTTACTTAGATTTTTCTGGTTGAAATAGACACACCTTCCCTCCCTCCTTAGACACATGCAATGAAATTTAAGTGTGATGGAATACCACCTGGCAGAATGTTTATCTATCTTATTATATGTTCTATTATTTTATATTATCTATTTGATTTCATTTTAAGCATTTCATAAAGCATCATTGTGAGCTTACTGTCCCTATGGGGACTCACCATTTTCTTTATACACTGGCTTTGCCTATATGCTTTATGACAGGTGTATGATGAGTAGTGATTCCATACCATTCCATAGTGTTACCATGACATACAGCTGTCCAATCCCTGCAGAGACCTGGTCTATGGGCTCAAAGAGCTCTTCTGGCCAGATGGGGATATTGAGGGGAAATCCCCACGTATGTGGGAAAGGAGTTGAACTGTATTTGGCTTACTATGAAACAGAGGGACAGCTGTGAAGAAAGAGGGTGAAAGTTCCTCCAATTTGTGTGTGTGTGTGTGTGTGTGTGTGTGTGTGTGTGTGTGTGTGTGTGTGTGTGTGTGTGTATGTATGTATGTGTGTGTATGTGTGTGTTAAAGTTCTCAGGAGTTGTAGTACGGAGTAAGATAGCCTTCAAATTTTTCGTATCTGTAATATAGATAAACGTCCATATTTTTACTGTAGCCTCGTTGGGTCTCTCTCATCCCCATGCACTTCCAGCATAGAGTTAGAGTCGTGTAGTGTACTTATTGTGCTGTCATCCTAAATGAACCATGCCAAAGCTGCAGCTGCTCTTTGATCTTTGAGACGGTAAGCTGCACCTTTTAAGCACCCTGTTGGTTTCATGAAACATTTCCAATAAAAGAAGGGTAATAAAGTCAAATTAAATAGTAATAAAGACAAAGATATTTAATCATTTTGCAGATTAACAGAGTGGACATCTTTGTTTAAGATTCTCCCTGCACCAGATGTTATGTAGGCCTATGTAATGGGAATACTTTCGAGCAGCATTTTTAATTTACTTGCTTTATTTATAAGCAGAATCTTCTCTAAAGTGGTTTGCAGAGGATTAACTATTAAAGTCTACAGTAGGTCCCCTGGAGCAGCTCCTCATTAGGCCCAGTATTCTCCTAGACAGGGGCACTGCTAGAAATTTTGGGCCCTATGACAAAAACATTTTTTGGGCCCCTCAAATATTGATTTTAATATTAAAAATTTCTCTGGGCCCCCCTGTCTGTGCTGGGCCCTTAGAATCATCCTAACCCCCCCCCCCCCCTAGCGGCTTCCCTGCTCCCAGGTGCCTAAGCACAAAAAGGTGCTTAATCCAAGCTGAAATGCTTGGAGCTAAACATGTTTTTGAACTTAAAGCTTAAGGATCTAGGAAAATATCGGCCTAAGTGCCTTTTGATGTGGCACCAAATGTTTTTTTCTTTTTTCCCTACAGGATGTAGTACAGTCTTGAGACGCTACACACCAGCTGCTATGACATCATTTCTGAGCAAATTTCTGATAACACAATTTTTGCTTGCCACCGCAATAGTACCCAGCCATTATAGCATAGTCTGTGCAATCACAGATGCAATCTCTTGAAAGGCTCTGACTGATTATGTCAGATTGACGTAATAGACCAACTGAAATAGTCAGCTGGCGACGGCAGACAGTTTGATGCTGATGTGCAGGGTTGTGTCGGTATGAGGAGGCCCTTGTGATTCACTATTATTGATCTACCTTACCCATAACACTCAAAAATATACCAAATATTGTAGGGTTAGGGTTACCTACCAGTGCTGTATTGATGACAGCACATATTGATCTACCTTATAACACTTGAATATATATATGGGCAATTCCAGCGTTATGGACGTGACATTTTCATGCATTATTGATGAACAAATTGCCACATAACCTCCGCAAAACTAGCAGTATTTCACAATTTTGTTCATATTCTTATGCAAACTCCATGGCTGAATATAGACAAACACAAAAAATTTATATCATGATTTACATTATAAGAATATGAGCCATTCAATTTGCGTTATGGACGTGACGAAAAACGGACAAACTTTTGAGAGAGCGTAGTTTTTGCTGTGAAGTGTGTGAAATTTTTAGAGAAATGTAAATATTACTGCATTCATACCAATCAGGACACCTAAGTAAAGAAAGAGAAAGACTTAATTTCAAATGTAAATGTAAAAAAGTTGGTTTTCATTGGAAGAAATGGCGTTATGGATGTCTGGAAAAACCCTCCAAAACGATACAAAACAATTGTGAACGGTGGATTTTAACCTGTAACGACAGAAATAGTAATACAACAATAAAAAATAACTGATAGCATTGCAGCTTTGTGTGTGTTATCACCCACTTATGCCCATTATAAGCCCCTCCATAGACTTACATTATAGCTGAATAGGGTAAAAATTTTAACAAACAGATATCCTTTCGAAACTTGCTCAGTTGAATATTTACATTGAGACGATACTTTTTTGTATTGGAAGTTTTCTGAAAGAATTTGTATGTCCATGTAGGAGAGACTTAAATTTTTAAGGTGAGGTTTACTTTTTCGTGGAATTGCCCATATATATATATATATATAAAATACATTGCTGTATTGATGACAGCACACCGTCATATTGATCTACCTTACCCTTAACACTCAAAAAAAAAAATACCAAATATTGATATGCACCAGCGCTGTATTGAGAGTATTGATGACAGCACATATTTTCAACAGTGGTTAGAACTTAACCTCAACACTTATTGATTGCACAATCCAGCACAGCGCATAAAACCAGTTATTTGTATGGTAACAAAGACAGCCTGATTGGATTCAAATTATAAGTCTGTCTTTTCCTTATGGAATCTGACGAGTTGTTCACAAGCTCATGAATTTTTATTAGTGGTTTATAGTTTTCCAAAATAGTCCGATTTATTCAATGTGCAATGGCTTCGTAAGCAGAGACAGTTGATTTGTCTTCCTCTTGAAAAACAGAAAAGGCCACTTTCATGGGAGGCCTATGGGGAGGCTTGGCGGCTGATAGGTTCCTATGGCTACACATCAATTCATTTCCTCTGCTGGAGGAGGGATTAGGGAAGCCTGCTGCTGCTGCAGACGTCTCTGCTGCTGCTGCTGCTGCTGCTTAGGCTTGCTCTACTGTCTCAACCGCTCTCCTCTCACACTCGTTTGTGTCTCTGCAGACCACTCAAACACACACACACACACACACACACACACACACACACACACACACACACACACAGAAACAAACATATGGCCACTTCTTGGGTTTGTCTATAAACCAGCTCTCTGAAGAACACAATCCAATTCAAAACAAACAAACACAACATTTTAAGAGATAGGAAAGCAAAGCAAGCACACTGCATGAAGGGGAGTGGAGGGGGGGGGGGGGGTGGCGGTGAGATGTGTGTGGTGTCACACAATGACTAGGGTTCGCTGATGGGTGACCACCTCACACAGAAATCAATAGACCATCAGCCAATGGAGGACGACTCAGAGCCGAAAGGTGGTATTCAGCGTCCTTCAGTGCCACACTCAGGCAATCAATATCAAGACGTACAAGGATGGATTTAGCACACAGCTTGAGTATTACCTTGTTAGATTGACACATCTCAGACCCACTGGCATTTCTCTGGTCGCCAGTGTTTGTGAGAGAATTATATAACTTGTACTTTTATAGAAAATCTAAATTCTCATTAGCTTCAGCTTCTACAGCAGTTAGTAAGTTTGAACAACAGGGCAATGATTCAATCTTTTCGATTCGATCTTTTTAATGCTAAAACTGTCCCCTTTTTTTCCCATTTTGTTTGGAGGGGGCTTAATCAAAGCTTGAGTTTTACTTTATTTTGTTTTTGCTGATTTTTATTTTGATTTACTTTATTTTGTTGCTGAACCAAATATGCCTATGGGGCTAGTGTTATATTATTAGTCTGTGGGTATGAATTGACAAGCAAATTGATCGTAAGACAAGCAACATGTTCATATAATTAATATAGTGAGATTTTTATGTCTTGTTTGCTTCATCCACCATTAGTTATTCAGGGAGAATTGATATGAAGCACGTTTAAAGCACTTTCACTCTGAATTTACATTCATACAATAAAAATAGTTACATTTTAAGAAATAAAGAAAAAAAGACAAACACAAAGATGTAGAAAAACATAAGGGTGGGTCTGTTAGTGAGGCAGGCTAAATATAGACATGGGGCGTTGCATACTCAGTCCCCAGAGACAGGAAGGCAGAAGATATGAATTTATCTGGCAGGCCAGCCGTTCAACCGAAGAATATGCGACTAGCCATAACATATGGTATAGTCCTGTACCGGGCCGGTTCTAGGCATAGACAAACAAGGCAGTCGCCTAGGGCACGAAATATCAGGGGGGCATCACAATACATTTCTGACTTTTTTCTTCAGTTTTTCTCTTATATTTTTAGAAAAGAGGGGGCAAAACTCAAATTTGGCCTAGGGCACCAAAAAGGCTAGAACTGGCCCTGGTCCTGTGACCACGCACATCCTTTACTCCATTTTTGGATGGGTGCTGGATCAAAGTAGAAAGTATACTTGTCAACAAAGAACAGAGATGGTCCACACACCAGTTTTTTGTTCCCTCTTTTTTTACATATTTATTTAACAAGCAACGTATCGAGCCAGTGCTCTTCTAATGTTGCAAGGCTGACATTTGTTGCCAAAATAGAGAAAAAAGTTGCAAACTCTCTGTTGACAAAAAGGAGATGCTTCTATGTGGCTATACTCTCTACAAAAAGTGTCATGGCAGACGTGCTGTTCATTGTAGTGAGCAGCACTCAAAACAGCTGACCTGAAGTGGTGTATCTCAGCAAACACACAATCTTTGTGGTAAGACAGCAGCGCAACTGCTGTTGGTAAAATCACTAGACCAATTTATTCTGCTGGCTCTGAGAAGACATCCCACATCCATCTGACAATGAAAACATTTAAGTCACCAAACCTTTTAAAAATACTTGACAAAAAAGCTTATCAATTTCCAAATATTTTCAGTAAAACCAGTTAGGACAAATTTAGATGAGACAACATGACATAAATCAAATTCTAAAAACAGGAGCGGCGTAACTCGCCAGTGTCCCCATAACTTAGCCTACATAACAACACTTAACAGTAGATGAAGTATCTGGGTGCCTATGTATGTACTGTATTTTGTGTATAAGGTACTGCCCACCATAATATTTCTCTGGATAAAAAGTCTATCTATCTGTCCATCTATCTATCTATAAAATGTTATCAATCAATCAATTAAATACTGTGTGTGTACTGTATATTGTGGTGCTGCTTCATTAGGTGACCTGCTGTGGATGACAGTGGCGTGGTCAAGCTGGTGCGTTAGTTCTCTTCATCTGTAGGCCTATCTGTGCATCTTGCTAAGGACAACACATGCCGAGGGCTCCTACTCTGTGGAGCACCTGCAGGAGACAGCATCCATTGTTAATATCACTGTGTCAATATAGAGGGCCTCACAAGGGACACTCACCTTTCCAATTCCAATCTCACTTCACAGTATACAATCTCTTTCTTTGTATGCTGTCGTATACTGACGTAGTGCTCTTGAATCTTTGCTTTGTAGCAGGGTGTCATTTAGAATGTCAATGCTCTGCTAAGGCCAATTCAGACTGAAGATCCATGATGAGATGAGACGGTTTTAGTGAAGAGTTGCAGCAGTGTGAAATCTGTGAATCAATCGTTGCAAGCTGTTGCAAGAGATTCAACAAGGCAAATCGCTTTTTTTGGAGTTTTAAAACATTGCTGGTTTTTACAACGTTGCGGCCTGTCTCGTCATGGATCTTTGGTCTGTAGCCACCTTCATTGTTTGATGGCCAGGCTGCCCCAACTGTTTGTTTAACTCAAGGAAATGAAGAGCTAGCAAATCATGATATTAGCTTTATGTTTTAGAAAGTGTTATGGGTTTACAAACCGCATAAATCACTGACTGCCGAGGAAGAATCTGTTATTCTGTCAGAGGGTTGTTGATATTTGACCTAAACAAAAGGCGTTCATGCAATGTGTGGATTGGCTTACACTAATTTGGTCCCTGCATTAGCACTTAAGAGATGTTCAAGGCCTCAATCCACTGGGTGCATAGACTCTGATCTGAGCAGAATACCCCAGAGACTACTGTATGTTACAGCTTGGGTGCACACTCTTTGTGTTTGTGTACTCCACCATAGCATGGACACTTTACTTTACTTAAGGCATACCTAGCCATTCACAAGAGTGAATATAGCCAGCTTATTACCTACAGTATATGCACTTCTCACCGTGGGAAAATACTTACTTACTCACACACACACACACACACACACACACACACACACACACACACACTCTGTCTCTCCACTGATGCTGCTCTGTTTTTTGTCAAAGAGGAGGCCCTGTAAGGCTTGGATGACTTGGTCTATACTGTATGCAGTCTTTGTGTTGAGTGGTGTATAAAAGGGTGAGCTAGAGGGTGAATATAAAGCCAGAGACCCCACACCATGAAGACGGGAGGAGGAATTAATTCATTCTTTATGGCACTCTTCCACATACAGAAAGATAGAAAGACTGCAG
>JAODXP020000500.1:0-19236 GCA_027497455.2 Sardinella longiceps | reverse complement strand
AAGCCCCGTACTGACCCATTCTTATTTAGATCATAATTCATATGCAACAACTTACTTACTCACTATTAATAAGTGGTAATTAGGAGCTTATACAGGGGAAATTCTTAGTTAATGGTCTATTATGGGTAGAAGAAGTCTTGCAGAATAAAGTATTAATTAGTGTTTTATAAGGAGTAATAAATAGCTAATTTGCTACTAATATACATGTTAGTAAACAGCTAATTAATGGTGAATATGTGTGTCTTAATATAAAGTGTTACCAAATTTTTTTGCATTAGGACTGTGATCATGATTCGCTTCGTATACATTGCAAATATTTCCTTTTTAATGTTCTATGTGAAATATAAAGAAAGGCTTAAGGTCACAAGCCAAACTATGAAGAGATCAGTCATCCAGTCCCTTTCCTATGCTCAAAATTGGTTGTTGTTGATAGCCTTATTTACTCCTCTCTCAAAACGGTTGGATAATTGTTCACAACATTTTGCCTCTACTTTGCTCTGATACTTTACTGTGAGGCAAAACACTATTGGGCCGGGCCCAATAAAAGCTGATAAGATGTTCTTCTCAGTTGCCTGTTTATCACGTGGTAAAGTAGTCTAAGCTTCCTATTGGTGGAGTAATGGCCATGGAGAGACATGGTCAATGGTACAGGTTTACGTGTGAGCAAATAGTGACACTCCTAACCTCACTATCAGAAAAAAAAAAAAATAAATAAAATTAAATAAAAATTAAAAAAATAGAAATTAAAAATAAAAAATGCAAGGAAAGAATAAATCTATGAATAAATAGATCATAAAAAAAGGAAATATAAATATGTGTTAAAATGTTCATTAAAAGTAAATTAGGTAACACTTTATTTGAAGGTATCATCATAAGACTAACATAACACTGTCATTAACTATGACATGACGTTGTCAAGAATCTGTAATAAACTTTATAAACCTGTCATGACTATAACATACCCTAACCCTAACCATGATAAATACTGGGTGACACTTAATGGCAGATGTCATGACAGGTGTATAAAGTTTATGACAGATTCATGATAACGTCATGTCATAGTTAATGACTGTGTCATGTGAGTCTTGCAAAAGTACCTTCAAATAAAGTGTAACCGGAACGGCATATTGGCCATCAGCTGATCCTGATACAAAATATTGATAGCCTATCAGCATCGGCCATTTGAAAAAATCAGTCCATATCATGTGTCCAGGTTTTCTGTTAGACATACAGTGTAAGTGCCAACCTAATCATATCGCCTACTGAGAGGGGAAAAGACGGCTTCCTATGATATTTAAGGATAAACTACAAAAAAAGAGAGAGAACCCCTTCCCCTTTGAGAGAGAAAAAAAAATAGGTTTTAATGTTTTTATTACTAAACGCCATGTCCCTGATTTTTCTAAGAGAAATCTGGTCACCTTACCATAAATGTATTTGTACTAATCAAACTAGTTGCTCCAGATTATCAGGACATGTCATTTGTTTTACAGGAAAAAAAAGATGGCATCAGAATTGAGAATCGTGCTTGTGGGGAAAACTGGATCAGGCAAAAGCTCCTCTGGCAACACCATCTTAGGAAAGAAACTGTTTCTCTCTGAATCATCTGGTGCATCAGTAACCAGAGAATGCACACATGAGAGCAGACAACGCTTTGGAAGAGACATCTCAGTCATTGACACACCAGGGATTTTTGACACCAAATTAAGTAATGATGAATTGAAAGAAGAGATATATAAATGTATGAAGTATTCTTTGCCTGGTCCCCATGCCTTTCTACTAGTTATGAGACTTGGGGTGAGAATGACAGAAGAAGAGAGAAATGCTGTTCAGTGGATCAAGGACAACTTTGGGGAAAAGGCGTTCAAGTACACCATCATATTGTTCACATGTATAGATCAGCTAGATCGACCTGTGGCCAGATACATCAAAAGCACAGATGTACTGAAGGAGATTGTTGCATTGTGTGACAATGAATGTGCAGTCTTCAACAACAACAAAAAAGATGATTCCCAGGTCAAAAGCTTGTTAGAGAAAATTGATGAAATGGTACACTGGAACAAGGGCTTTTACACCATTGAGATGTTCAACGAGGCCAAGCGAAATCAATTGATTAGGGGGGTAAAAAAAATGGCCATAACAGGTGCAAAGAACTTAGCTGTAGTAGGGGCTGCAAGTGCCTTAACAGCGGCAGTTGGTCCAGCTGGATTAGTGACTACTGAAGAAGCCACGATTGCTCCTGCTGCTATGGCTGTAGTAGGTGCTGCGGCACTCACTAATACTGTCAACTGGCTGGCTAGCTGGTTTTGAAGACCAAGGCAAGCAGAAAAGTGAAGAGGATTCCTGCATGGAGAAATACATCTTTAACTATTGGTTACTTGGTTTCATTCTGGGTTGTTTACTGAATGAGGTATAGGACTACACACATCACATGAAGGGAAACTGCAGCAATAATGGGATGTCAAAAAATCCGATTCTCAGTTTTAAAGTGAAATAAATCTCAAATAAATCAAAATTTAATGGATAATTGTTTTAAATAATTGTGTTTTCATTGCTGATCAAAATTCATTAGCCATTGCTTTCCTGTCGTTTTGTTGGTGGATTGATGTTTGCCTATCAACATCTGTTGTTTTTACAGTAAACATGCTATAAAAATATATTCACTTTACTTGCTCAGATTCTACTTTTGTAATATTATTTGGAGATATATAAATAAACAATAGTATAACACAGATTGTAATTTTCTTTGAAAATATGTTTTTTTTTGTTTATCTCAATGTTTGCATTAATTACTGCAGCAACACATTAGCATAAAAATACTGCGTATTAGACATAAAAGAAGGTAGCAAGTCTTGTGTACGTAGCCTAAGTCAAAGGATATCGTGCAAGTGAAACAGAGCAACATGCACTGCCCTAAACTAAAATGTGAGCCATTGGGGGAGTCGTGGCTCAGTTGAGTAAGGCGCCATACCATAAATCCGGGGACCCCGGTTCGATTCTGACCCATTCTGACCCGCGTTCGATTCTGACCCATTCTGACCCGGGTTCGATTCTGACCCATTCTGACCCGGGTTCGATTCTTACTCATTTCCCGATACCTCCCTGTCTCTCTCTCCCACTCATTTCCTGTGCCTCTACACTATAAATCATGCAAAGGATGAGAAAAGACATCAAGTACTTTCACCCCGATCAGGGCTTCAAAGTTGAGCAGCTAGAATGTATAGGGAAATACCAGTCAGGACTGAAAAGGAGACCTTATCAAAGTAAATAAAATAGAGAGTTTTATACACAGTGTAATAGTTTTAAGCACTTTTCTGCACAGGTTCTTATTATTCTGACCTGTGACACAATCACCAGGACTATAGGCTATACACAGGATCCTTAGGTCTATTTGAATGCTAAAATATGTGTAAACTATGACTCAGACTGTATGAACATTACTCAGAGAGAAAGTGAAAGGAGCAAACCCTCAATGTCTTTTTTTTTTTTTTTTCTTGCCTGGTTATGTTGGACGATGAGTCGATGATGGGTGCTTACAGTAATATGAGACATCTAGTGGGAGGTGGGAAAATTTATGGGACACACAGCTGTTGCAATGGTTATGGTTGCCAAGTCTTATTTGGCAGAGCGATATGACATGGACAAGTCAATTCCTTCAATCCTTGACCTAGTTTGCTCAAACTTCCCATAACTATGTTATAGCAGATCATTATCTCAGCTACTGTAAGTCAGCAACATAATGACTCCTATAGCATACATTTTTTTTTAAATTGATGACCGGTGTCTTTTTATTTGCACAAACAACATTTTCAATCAATTTCCAATGTCTCCTGCTTTCCCTTTATAATGCTCTGCACAATGCTGTCTAATGCTCTCTGAACACAGAATTCACTGTCCACTTACTTGTGCACAGGAAAAGATAAACAATTCTTGAAAAGGGATTTCCTGACTGACTACTGCTCATGCCAGCCCTAGACTTTCTTATTGCATCGCTCTCTGTTTTTACCCTGCCGCCTAGTAGTGATAAACTACCAGACTGGGGAACTCTCATCCAGTCCCAAAGAACAGAAATAAATAACTTCAATCATGAGGCATAAATAGCTGTGTAATTTTACCTGAGGGTAACTTCCATTTAATTGATTTTAATTGACCTATGGCTAAGCCACGCCCCCTCCACTCACTCGGACAAACAATCGGACATTAGGGTGACAGGCGCTATGTCAAGTGTTACAGTCAGAGAGATTTCTCAGGAGGTAATTGATGGCTTTTGGAGACAGAAAGATAATATATCATCTCGAAGTCATCAAAAGGGCTTTAATTATGCACTGGAGGATTATATTAATAATTTTGTTATTGAACAAGTTGACGAAAAGCTTAAGTTACATGCAACAATGTAAGGGTCCCAGTGTAAAAATGATAAATCTTATCTCGTTGCCATCACCATTTCGGACAAGATAGACGTTAATATTAGTTTAACAAGAGCCCTTTGGACAACCACAGTACTAAAACTAGAGTATAAGAGACCAATGAACTCCCAGCAAACAAAGTTACATGATGAACAACGCAGCTAGGAGATAAAGTTGGGCAGAGACGTTGGCTAGCGCTAGCTAACTCTCGCTAACGTTAACGTTAGTTAACGTTGATGTTGATGTTGTGGTTAACGTTAGGGACGTTAAAATAACTTTCTGTTTCTTTCCAGCAAAGTGACAATATGTTGGCTCAAATACGATGTTGACTTGCCTTAGAACAGATGTAGACATCCTTGTTAATTTTGTTCACGTTCAGTTAATGTTGTGGTCTGTCTGCTGCATAACTTTATCCAAAGCAGACCCTTATCTCGGTTTAGATGAGGCTTGGGAAAAGGCAAAAAACACACCCTGTCGCCCAGCCTCTCAGAATACCTAGTGTCTGAGTTGCTTTTGGCCCTTGCATACCGTTTGATCATTTAAAACTTAACATACCGTGAAAAAACATATAAAACCGAACAAAAACTGGCCAACTGCAATGTATTTCAATGGACGTGCAAGCAGAGAATGTCCGAGTGTATTGGGAACTATGCGCACTGTGATTGGCTCATCGCGTTCGGGGGCGTGGTTTAGCCATAGGTCAATTGCCAGCAAGATACAAATAGATACATGAAGACATACCGTAAGTGAAAAATAGGCTTAATAATGAATAAAAACTGTACTCCATGATAAACACAACAGTAATGCAAAACATCTCAAGCAATTTCAAATTGGAAAACAAATAATAAATATATAATAATACCACACAGCAAGTATGAGTGAAAGGAGAATAACAACAACAACAAAAAACAAAAACAACAATGACAATAATAGTAACACAAGCCTGCTGTATTTACATCCTATATTTTCTCCAACATTATTCCATATTTTAGAACAAACAGCTAAATAAAATTGTAGACTACACTGTGTGGTAGCCAAAAAATAAAATAAAATGAAACCCAGGTCCCTGTATCTTTAAAACAGTGAATAGCAGTAGAAGTCAGATTGATTTCACTTACCAAAAGACATATGTAGCCTATCAGCATGCAAAACTTACTGTAAATGAATGTGCTGTGTTGTATGTTTTACTGCAGGCATATTTGTGTGAAGACACAGTGTGGTGAATTTGCTAAAACATCTAAGATGGAATATTCAGACTCTGTAACGCCATACCACTATATGTATTATTGTGGTCCAACGTTAATTTATGCTTTTCTACTTCTGTTTATTGCAAAATTCAACATTTTTTCACATAATATCCTATGCCTGCTGCCAAGCCGAGTACACCACCTACAACTAAGAGTGTAGGACACACGACAGCAGCCACTGCAGTCTCAACAACACAGGCGGTAACCACGGCCCCAGCTCCACCAACACCTACTCCTGTAGCTGTACCAATGGCCGGGATTAGTTTTCTACTCTGTTTTTTCCGCTTTTCTTTTTCCGCTATTTTCCTCCTCTCATCCTCTCTGATCCTTTCTTCATGTTCCCTTCTTTTCTTTTCCTCCTCTTCTTGCCTCTGCCTTTCCTCCTCTTCTATTTTTCTCTGAGCTTCTTCATACATTTTATTAGTATAATGGCGTCCGCCATTTTTGTCCACCATATCCTTGATGGTGTTAACCAGATCCTCTACCTGTTGGCGACTCTCTGTATCTTTATTATTAAACACGTGATATCTGCCTTTGCATTTGTCCTTAACCTTTTTCAACTCATCACTTTCTTCAATAAACTCATGAATGCTCTTGTTCTCCAGTTGGTCGCCTCCTGTGAACAATAGTATTGTGAAATCTGACGCCTTCTCACCAAAGTTTTTTTGGATCCATTCAACAGCATTGCCTTCTTCAGGTGTGAACCGACCCAATTTGACCACTAGGAGGAAAGCATGGGGGCCTGGAAGAGAGACCTTGATGCATTCCTTTATCTCCTTTTGTGTAGTCTCCTCACTGCGTGTGTTTGATGTATGAAAAAGTCCAGGGGTGTCAATCACCTCAATGTTGCACCCATTATATTGAGCTGATTTCTTCGAACTGGTTGATGTCACAGCCTTAGGGAACATATGAGCTTCAAAAGCACCTTCCTCCCCCAGGATGGTGTTTGCTGAGGAGCTCTTTCCAGCCCCTGTCCTTCCCACCAGTACAATTCGTAATGTTTCCTGTTGTGCCCCTATATTTAAAAAAAAAAAAAAAAAAAAAAAAACACACACACACACACACACACACACAAGTTATTTTATTTCAGTATACACAATGATTATACATCGATACTGCACATACTGTCACTGTTGTTTAAATAAAGCAAAGTACATATGATCTGGAAATAAAATGTTTAAACAACAAAGTCTAGGACATTCCAAAGCAATTGGATACCAGGAATATACTCACTTTTCATTTTTGATAGCCTGAGTTGTGATCAATAACGTGGAATCAAACTGTAAAATCAATGTAATGATGTTGTCCAGTTGAAGGGCACAATCTGACAGCTTATTTCCCACCCCCAACCCAGGTTTTAATAGAAAGATGAAAGTGAAAGCATATAAAAATAGTATTTGTCAGGTCACCGCTGCCCAGCAAAGGGTCACATGATTTCTAAGCATTACCGTGTCTTCTCAGCAGGCCTCTCAAAATTAACATCCACCAAAATAAACTTACTAGGCTTACTTGGCTAATAAATCATCTCAGATGCAAGTGAGGTTAAACTGGGCTTGAGCCCCACTGGAGCTAAGCCCAGCCTCCTGGATCTCTGCCGATGCATCAGTCACATTTGAATGGCTGTGTGCAGTTTACTCACAGCCTCCCACAGAATTCTTGGGAGATCACAACTTTTTATGGAATGTTTACTTTGCTGAGAAAAACTTTAAATAGACCTGTTTTAAAATATGGCTTGTGGAGAGAAATTCTAATTGAAAGGTAACTTTACAGTAAAAATCCACCCAGGTACCCCTCAGTAACCACTGAGAGCAAGAAGTCACTTCATAAACAAACAAATGCTCACTACTTTCGGTAATTCTCAAAGTTATCTGTGTCCCTGTAACAGCATTTCTTAGTATAGGCCCCAGGTGTGATTGCTGAAATGCTGTAATCATTTAGCTCCATCTAGTGGCTGTAATCTCACATGCAGAGAGGTGCTGGTTTACATCTGTGGCTTTCTGCAAGTGTTCACTAGTAGGCTATTTAAGGACATAATGTTTTGCACTGTTGCGTAACAATGGTCTAATTGAATGATGAGTTTGCTCGTTATGCTGCACACAGCTGTGCAACATGCTTTGGAGATACAATAGTTCACTCTCATCTTGTGGGTGTGTCAGAAAAGGCACCCATATCAGCACTGAGGTGTATCAGCATCCTGCCACATTATAGTAGGCTAATACAGTAAATACAGTGCGCCCTGGATAATTAAATGCTGGTGTAAACTAAACCTCTGCAATAATTTTGATGTGAGTAACGGTCAAGTCATTCAGTCATGTCTCAAGTCAAGTCCCAAGTCTTTAAGTTACAAGTTGGACTCAAGTCTCAAGTCATGAAAAAAGCGACTCAAGTCAACTCAAGTCCAAGTGACCATGTCATAAGCCTCTATGTCCGCTGTGTTCACCTAGGGTAGCAAAATAGGAGTGATTAGCTGATCCGAGGCTTCCAGCAAGTGATCTGTGGGTGAACCCCCCTCTATCTCTTCCCTCCCAGTGGCCCATTTACCAGAGGTGGATCATGCATTGACGAAACAATGTAACCAATGCTTTCTATGTCAGAATGGTGGTCCAGGGAACAAACAGCCCAAAATAAATACATTCCTCCTCTCTTCTTCATCCTCCTCTTCCTCTTGTTCTGTGGTAAGTCATCATCATTCTATCTCACCCACCATCTTCCTTCCTGGGCTCCTTATGATTTTGTTATTCCCACTGCACATACTGAACTGCCCATTGCGTAATATGTTTTGTAAATTTCACAACTAAATAGCACATTAAATTGCCATTTTGTCATAACAATTGCCATTTGGGATAAAGGTGTTGATACTCTTCCATATCAGTCGTTCTTACTGCCACGACGTTTGTGTTTCTTTCCACCATGTCTCTGACATGTCATCTGAGCCTGACGTGCCGACCTTTCGTGCTGTATGCAATCAGTGTCCCCATCAGACCCTGGGCTCCAGTCTCTGTACAAAGAGCCTGATTGGGTCCTTGAGTGATGTCTTTACTGGCCATCACCTGGCCGTGTGTGTGTGTTTGTTTGTGAGTGAGTATGTGTGTTAGAGATGCGCGGATTGTGGGACTCCGCGGATAATCCGCGGATTGGGCGGATGACGTGACGAAAAATAATATTTTAATTAAATTCGGGCGGGTGGCGGTTGAACTAATCACCTGAAAAAAAATATATACATTTTTAATTAAATATCCGAGGCAAATCTACTTTCCTTTTGGGAGAAACAAGGCCAGTCATTCCCACGACTACAGCACTTTTTCTTTTCCAACAACAAGTGCTGCGAGCAAGCCTCCTTCAGTGCCGCGGGGCGCATTATAGTCAACGTGCACTCGCCTGAATCCTGACAATGTAGATGCAATTTTATTCCTGCATAGTGCTAAGAAACAAGTCTATACTAGAATTACCAGACTTAAGGTTAGTCATATTAAATTAATTAGCCCAGGCTACACCAAAAAAGCCCATCTTACCCAAGCCTTTGAGTTGGTCATCTCAATAATTTTGATTGTTTATAGCTGGCGTTTTGGGCGCAGCACAACGCTAAGTTTTCTAAGTAATTTTCATTGTTTATTGCTTTACTGTATTTTGCCATACTGTGCCTTAATTATTTGGGCTCACTTTTAATCTTCACAAAAGTTCAGTGTAGTGGATTCCATTCCGACATACCGCCACTCCAACATGTCTCCACTCCGACATCCTCGACAACTCTCACCCTGTAGTTGCCACAACTTTGTAAAAAGAAATGTTGAAAGCAGATTTGGATAGCCTGCGTGAAACTGGACCATTGAATGAATATCCTATTTACTTTTTGCAAAACTATGTGTCAATTCAAGGCAACTAGATTACTTCGGGCAATATACAGATACCATGCGGTGCTTTCTTCCATTTCTACTTTAGCACAGTGCCGTCAAACCTGACGGGTCATAATAGCAAAATTTTACCTGTGGATGCATTTGTTGACCTATTTGTCCAGTAATCCGTTGTTAACAAACCACAATGCTGTGGTGGTCCGCAAATGGTTAAGTTTCCAATAACGCTCACAACTCCAAAAGCTGGAGACGTCTTTTGCTCAAAAGCTTTCTCATCTTCAATTAAAATATCTTTCTATGTCTTAATGCCCACCTCGTTTACTCTACTAAATCGATTGCCTATAGCTAAATAGCCTAAAAGCGCATGCATTTGGAGATGCATATTGCGGAGTAAAAAGCATTATCAATGACAAATGAAAATGTAGGCTATAGCCTAATCATACCATTACTGTTTTCTTTTCTATTTTAATACATGGTAGCCATGTCACTACCGATCCATATTTATCTTGCGAGCGCATTCGTGAAATTAACGGTTTTTTGTAGCCTACACTATCATGTTGATGCCAGTCCCACGAAAGTGGATAGCTGAGACATCCGGATTTACGCAGCAGCGGTCCTTGATCAGTGGTGGGCCGACCTGAGGGGAAAATTGTCAAGGGCAAATTTTGTTCTCAGTCCAACCCTGAGCACATCCCTATGTTGCACTTGACTTTTCCTTTTCGTTTGGTCGCCAATCTAGGCTATAGCCTGGGCTACCGCGATCAGACTCGTATAGGCTATCCATAAACTTTGATTTTGGGGATAACAGGACATTTAATTTTGGGACTTGGTTGTGTTGATAGGCTACTCTGTTTAAAAGAGGCTGTTTTCTTCAACACGGCGGCTGTCCGAAGTTTGCTTATCCCTGGATTACAACTTCTCCAAGTTTACGTTTTGTTTCCAGTATATTTTTTCGTTAGGATATTAACCTTGGTTAATTTATAATGTGGTGAAACCTGGGAATTGGTGCCGAACAACACACATACCATGGTATTTTGTGATTTATAAATTCACTGCTGCCTATGTGCACTTTCGCAGCAGCCTTATAGATAGCAAGACGATTTGCGTGAAGCCTATTTTTGTGAGAATTAAGGGTGATTTTTTTTCATTATGAAAGTAGCCTACGCCAAAGGTCACAAAAAAAAAAAAAAAAAAAAAAAAAAATGTTCATTGTACTGCGTTACGAGTCAAGGCACTCACTTCTTGTGTTCCTGCTCTTGCGTGCATGAAATCGGCACTGAAGACAATTAAGGACTATCAACATTTAAGGTAACTGACAATGCACCAATGAGACGTTTTCATATTTATTTTTTATCCAGTTGAATAGGCCCAAATTCAGAGTTTTTTTGCCTTTCATAATGACCGAGGCCCGGACCTTCGCATCATGGTTCAGGCCTCTCTCTCTCTCTCTCTCTCTCTCTCTCTCTCTCTCTCTCTCTCTCTCATAGCATACACACACACGCAGGCACACAATAAAGGTAGCCTAACAAAAGGTTTAAATTAAGTATTGAACTAGCCTATGTAACGTCAGGCTTGCCGATGGGCATTTTATTAATTATTATTATTATTATTACTAGGCTACTATTATTATTTTAATGATCGGAGACGGAGTTGCATGCTGGGGACACAACATAACCAACACACCTAACCTTTAAATATGTCTGCTGCATTGGATCAGTCTCCTTTCTAGAGCTTTAGCCTCACTATAGCGCCTTGCATCGCCTATAGACCTAAAAACAATCTGCGGATGGCGGGCGGGTGCGGTTTGTCAAAAAACGTGGTTCGGATGGATGGCGGACGGATAATGACTTTAATGAAGCGGTTGCGGATGAAATAAAAGCTCATCCGCGCATCTCTAGTGTGTGTGTGTGTGTGGATACAAACAACTTGTTTCGTCATCAGCTAGCCTAAAAGGTCTAAGAGACGCAAACAACAACCGTCGCCATGTTTATTATAACACTGAATGGATCTATAGTACTGGTCAGCCTGCGATCATAACTTTATACAATTAAAATACAAGAAACATCTTTTAAGCATTACTGAGTCAGTTTAATGGCAGCTTTTGCCAGTATTATATTAGTAGATTGCTTATGGCCAAACTTATTATACCAGCACACTTCAAAAGCTGTGCAATATTAGCCTACCACCTTGAGTTTAACTACAGTATTATTGCCACTTATGGCAATACAAGGACAACTTCCACAGCTTTGTTAGATTAGCCTAGTACCTTATTTTTAGCATACTTGCTAATCTATGATGGCACCGTTGGAAGTTATCTATGACCAATGTTGGGAGTAAAGATTTACAAAACTAACTAATTATTACTGTAATGCATTGCTTTTTGTGGTAACTTGGTAATGTAAGGCATTACAGAAAACAAAACTGGTTTTCCTCAGTACAATTGTCAGTAACTCAAGTTACAATGCATTTTTAACTTGGAATGAAGTGGTGTTTTTTTTCCTTCATACCCAAAATCACTGAGAGGTCAGCAAGGGTAAAACGTTTGCTGTGCCGGACTTAATGTAGAAATTCACAGTCTCCGCTTGTCATTCTCAACATTGATAACGAACTAATGAAGGTCATAGGCTACCGGAGGGCCTGAAGAGTAACTTAAATATAATGCAACAGTAATGTAACGCCTTACATTTTCAAAACACTAATATTGTAACGTAAGGGACTAATTTAAAATGTCAGTAACAAGTAATACGTAACTCATTACAGTTTTGCAGTAACTTGCCCAACACTGTCTATGACAGTATGACAGCATCTTCTAACCTCACCTAACCTAAGGTCAGTGCTAGCTTATTTGTGTTAGCATTTCAATTGAACCATGATGGCACTGTCTGCAGAGGCTAAGTCACAGTGACATCCCCTGGCATTGAGTTTCAAGAGGGCCTTCTCAACATGCTGACCTTCACAGGGAAGCCTTTAAAATGGCCGACATACATGTACAATGGACAACATCCAGATGGGTGCCACAATGAAAATGAAAAAGTCAAGGGGATCCCCAATTGTTATTTTCATTTCCTGGAGATATGTTACACACACACACACACACACACACACACACACACACACACACACACACACACACACACAGATAATGCGGCTAATGAAAGTGTCAGCTGTTATTTCTGATGCCCTTTACAAATGCCAAGGTGTCAGTTAACAAATGAGCAAGGGAGAGAGGATGAGAGAGACAGAGAGAGACAGAGAGAGAGAGGTTTACATTCATCCACAGATACATTATGCAATTTACCTCACATAAAACACATAAACATTGGATACACTCAAAAAGGGGAAACAGAAAAGTGTTAGAAAACAGAATAACTAATAGGGTATACTAAACTAAATTGTATATTTATATTGTTTTGTGTTTTTGAAAAACAAAAGTGACACAGAATGGATCTCCTTGATAGACTGGTTTATGCCAGTTTCTGTAAATGTTTGAGGATTAAGGGGTTAGAGGGGCCAAACACCACACACAGTCACAGACACAGACACACACACACACACACACACACACACACACACACACACACACACACACACACACACACACACACACACACACACACACACACACACATAATCACACAGTTACATGCAGTCACACACACATACAGACCACAGATACAAACACTCGCAGACACACACACACACACACACAGACATACTCACCCAAACAGAGGCAGACACACAGATCAAGAGAAGAAGAGGGTGAACACAACAGTAAGCATCTCTTGCCTTTATTTTGGGTCAAATATATTATTTGCAGTTAGGAACTTGCCAATTGTGCAAGCCATTCAAAACATCCTCTGTTTTTGCTGAAATTAGCCAAGTCATTGGTTATTGCGAATATAAATATAGGTTAGTCTGACAACATAATTTGATAATGACCATAATTTCATATTTCGCTTGTGTATGTCGATGTGTATTATACCTCAATCATACTCATTCTGTGTGTTTGTATTTTTCCTTCAAAGCTGTTTCAAAGGTTCCGGAATTGAGAGGTTTGGAGTAAAAAAAAAAAAAAAAACGTATCACAGAACTCTCTATAGAAAAGAAAACCCAATTAAGCTCACTTTAACCAGAGGCTATTTATGTAGACGTGAGATGGCCATCCATTTCATAATGATCCTGCTGGATCACAGTTTTCATTGTGTATATGTTGTGTTTGTCTGTGTGTGTGTGTGTGTGTGTGTGTGTGTGTGTGTGTGTGTGTGTGTGTGTGTGTGTGTGTGTCCATGTGAACTAGTTGTTCTCAGATACTTGATATGTGAAAGTGTGAGATTGCTCACGTGCCTTACAAATAGACTGCACATGTGCTCAAACACATTAGTCTCTCTCTCTCTCTCTCTCTCTCTCTCTGTATGTCTTACACACACACACACACACACACACACACACACACACACACACACACACACACACACATACACACACATTGCACTGGACTGTCAGACATATTTAATTGCTCTCTCTCTCTCTCTCTCTCTCTCTCTCTCTCTCTCTCTCTCTCTCTCTAAACAAACTTTCAAACAGGTGGATACATCAACATCATCTTCTGGTTCATCACTTTCCCTATCTCTATTTTCAAATGTCTTGTTTATTAATTAAATTATTAATTTACTTTAGTCATGCTTATGTTCACATTATTCTTTGTGAGGCTTAGTTTGTAGATCACATTGTTACATAAATCAGAACACTTAAGTCAACTATGCATAATTCAGAAATTGGCAACAAACTCTATACTGCAAACTATAACAAAATGGTATAGTGGTAATTAACATAACTGTAATTTGCACCACAAATTTGAATGATCTTGCACCACAAATTGTAGCTCAAAATTGTATTAAAGTGTGATGAAGAGAACTGACATTAAAAAAGGAAATACAAAAAAAAAGACATTTTTGCTTGTTGTAATACTAGGTGGGTTAACACAGTAGCATTAAAATAAGCAAACAAGTTTTTTTGTATTCCCTTTTTTAATGTCAGCTCTGTTCATCACGCTGTAACGTAACATACACGCACGTACAATCTGGTTTTACAGGTTGAAGAAGATTAATTATTCAACTCAACATTCAAGCTAAACACAGGGATAGAAATACTAAATGCCAGTACTACATTAGTCTCTGTGTATTCATTTAAAGTTTACTTTGAAAGGATGACTTATTTCAAAGTAAACTAAATGGTGTGTGAGCAACGAGAAAAGAAAGTAACCATGCTGTCCAAACCAATCATGCTTTTCCTCAAGATGGCAGTTACAACAATTACAGATGCTGATTAGGTGAGACAGGGGGTGAAATTATGCTGGTTTCTCAGCAATCAGTCACTTGTGTTGCCACACGTGTGTATATGTTGTTTTGAATTATCTCCCAGGAGCGAGAGAGAAAAGAACAATTTAGCTAACCAGTCAACCTCATATAAAGGTGTAAGTTTTTAACTGTGTGTGTGCGTGCGTGTGTGTGTGTGTGTGTATGTGAGTGCGTGCACGTGATTTTCACAGCCCTCTTTTTTCCGTCTCTTACTGTCTCACTGCCTCTCTTGTCGTCAAGGACAACATATTGCAATTCTTCGATTTCCTGTTTCTCAGTGGTGTCCCTGTTCCCCCTGTGTTTGGTCAGTCCAGACAGAGGTCATGGACAGAGGCAGTAAAGACAGGAGAGAAAAAAAGAAAGAAAAAGAACATACAGTAATTGACTGAAGACGAGAGAAAGAAGAAATAGAAAGTCAAAGAGAAAGTTGATGGAAAAAAGAAAGAAGAAACAGAATTGAAGAAAAAGAGAAAGAAAGACAAAGAATTAGAATTTTTCAATGTCCCCTTTAATTAACAAAAACAATATCAACTTGACGCTGTACTCAAAAAGTATAAGTTAGGAATATCTATTAATTAAAGGGGTGTGCAATGCACAGCTTGTCCCTTCTCAACAACACACAAAACATTATTATAGCACAATTTTTCTTCAAAAATGAAGAGACTTGGGGGCAGCATGGCTCAGCGGGCTAGTGCGTCATACCACAGATCCGGGGGCCCGGGTTTGATTCCGACCCGGGGTCATTTCCCCTCTCTCTCTCCCATTCATTTCTTGTCGCATGCACTCTCTACTGTCCTATCAAATTAAAGGCATAAAAGCCCTGAAAAATATCTTTTAAACATTTGAATTAAAGACAACAAAGAAAGAGAGAAATAAAAAAAAAAAGAAATAAGGAAAGAAAGACAGAATGTCAGCTTTTTGTCAACACTGACAAGAGAGAGTAATTGATAGAAAGAGTTACAGAGGGGAAAAAAGAAAAAAAAGAACAGAATATAATATACAGAAGAAAAGATAGCAAGAGAAAGTAGAAGGAAAGAAAGAAAGACAGAAGGAAGAAAGAACATCAAGAAAGAATTTGTCTGGAACAGACACACGCATGCACGTTTGCAAAAGAGAAAGAGAAAGAAAGAAAGAAAGAAAGAAAGAAAGAAAGACAGAGAGACAGACAGAGGGAAAGAACAATGAACAAGCAAACAAGGAATGGGTGCTATAAAGAGAGACAGAAGTAAGACAATGTAAAGAAAGAATTTGTCTGGAACAGACACACACACGTTTGGAAAAGAGAAAGACAAATAAAGAGAGAGAGGAAGAAAGAGGGAGAAAGAAAGAAAGAAAGAAAGAAAGAAAGAAAGAAAGAACGGGAAAGAGCACTAAACAAGCAAACAAGGAATGGGTGATACAGGCGCAAGAGAAACGTGAGAGAAAGTTCAAGAAGAAGTGAGGGATGGAGGGAGGGAGGGGTAGATTAAAAGTGAGAGAAATTACAAGAGAAAGGTAAGTTGGGAGGGATGGAGGGAGGTGGGGGAAGAAGTAAAGTATCTTTATACAATTAAATCGCAAGAACATCTTCTAAGATTGCATTATCACCTTATGTAATGAGCAAAAATTTGATTCTTTGATGTTTGATGACTTTTGCCAGCAGAGGTATGAAAACAGCTTCTACACAGTTGGACATTATATATTAGCACCTGGCGGGAGAGATAGATCAATAAGAAAAGAGAGAGAAAGTACAAGGGGAGGGGAAGTGGGGAGGGAAGAAGGGAGGGAGGGCTGGATGGAGGTGTGAGAGGAAGTGAAGGTGGGCACGTGAGCAGTGGCACCCAACTGTGACGGAGACTGGAGAGGGGAACAAGGTAACTGAACAACAACAACAACAAAAAGACTGCTTCTGTCAGACCAAAGGGTGCGTTTTATTTATGTATTGTGTGTGTGTGTGTGTGTGTGTGTGTGTGTGTGTGTGTGTGTGTGTGTGTGTGTGTGTGTGTGTGTGTGTGTTTAGGTAGGAAGGAAGAATCAAGATTCTGACTCACTGTTTGTGCACGTGCACATACTGTATTATATGGGTCAAAAAGCTTGTCAGTGAGTGTGTGTGTGTGTGTGTGTGTGTGTGTGTGTGTGTGTGTGTGTGTGTAGGAGAGGGTTTTTGTGTTGCAATGTTTAAGAGAGCTTTGCAAAGCATTGCAAATACATACAACACACTGAAGGGCTTCAGGGCCTTTTGATGTGTGTGTGTGTGTGTGTGTGTGTGTGTTGAGACAGTGTTTGTGACACAATGTTTAAGAGAACTCTTTTGTTGCATTGCAAATACGTACAACACACTGAAGGGCCTCACGGCCATTTGATGTGTGTGTTTGTGTGTGTGTGTGTGTGTGTGCGTGTGTGCAAGTGGCAGGATGTAAGGCCCTCCACTGTGAGTCTCGTGCCATCACGTTTCATGTCACTGTATGGTTGTCCGGGCAACGGGGCCACGGCAATGTGCCTGAGCAGCACGCGTCCAGCAGACCCAGAGTGGGAGGAGCCTCTGGACAAATACTGTTTTATCCTCCAATGACCACATGTGTGTGTGTAGGGGGGACTCACATGTGTGTGTGTGTGTGTGTGTGTGTGTGTGTGTGTGTGTGTGTGTGTGTGTGTGTGTGTGTGTGTGTGCGTGCGTGTGTGAGTGAGAGACAGAGAAATGAATATCTGTGTGTGTGTGTGGGTGGGTGTGCGTGCTTTGAGTGGTGTGTGTGTATGTGTGTCTGTGTGCGTGTGTGTGTGTACAGTGGATGTATGTGTTTGTGTGGGCAGTATAGCACATTTTGTCCATGACACATATGTGTGAGCCTTCTGTTGAATGACCATTGCAGGCCACAGGATGAAGAGGTACCCCAAGGCCACTGACACACATATGGAGTGTTTCTCAAAGTCAAGAATGCTTCCTAGGTAGCACACGTGCCTTTGAAGTCGTACACTTCAAAAATGAGGTTCCATCAGTGCATCCTTGAAAAATCTATGAACAAAGGCTTCTGTCCTCTCTAGAATAGCAGGGTCTCAGTGACGTGATAACGGGAGCGTGAACAATTCGACCTGATGGGCAAGAGGTGGAGGCAAGCATAACACCACCAATGGACGGCACAGAGAAAAGTGCATATTGTAGTGGTTTGGAGCCGGTATGTAGGGAAAAATACAAGGAGTAGGGAAATACATCGGACGTGACCTGTACTTGATGAAAATTTTCTCAAGAGCGGACAGATTTGCCGACAATCGAGGCTGTGGGCATTACGAACTATGGCGTTGTTCTGTGAGTTTTTTTTCCATTTCTCACCTTTGCGGGCGATTTCCTTAATTACATGATATTAACCCTTTCCCTTCTCTCGGTTAGACGGTTTATAACATCCAAAAACGGCACAAAACTGAGGCTTTTTGTACAAAAAAGTTGCAGCCAAAACACAGTGCTTTCAATGGCTCCAGCTCCAGTTGCCCATCAGTTGAGGTTCGCACGCTCAAAAGAACGCTTAGAAAAATGACGTAAAGTGACGTAAAGTGTAATCCAGCTATTTAGAAGGATGCTTGACTTTGGAACAGTACTTGGCGACAGATAATGACGTGGAATACTCGAAAAAGCGGCCTTCCAAGTATGCTTCCTCGACTTTGAGCAATACTCATGACGTCTATCTATCTATCTATCTATCTATCTATCTATCTATCTATCTAATTACTGTAATCATGTACAGCCTTTTTGGTTCAGTTCAGCATGGAACTTGCCATCGATGGTGATGCAATAAAAGTAAAAACTTTTATATGTGAATGTGAATAATACCTGAAAAAGTGCTACCAAGGGAAATCCAGTACAAACTTTTGAATCTGAATCACTGGAGTGCAGGTTCTATGCCGACTTTTTGGAACCCATGCACAGCCACCAGGCTTACAGTAAGTCAATGAAGGCATGATGGATAACCTTTTGGATTATACAACCAATTTTTGTAAAATCTTATCCGGTGTCCATCACATCTAAGATCTCTGTGTTATCCATATGGATTCTGAGACTTAGCATGCCAGATAGTTTGTTTGCACCAGGCTCCATCAGATCTAAGATCTCTGTGTTATCCATATGGATTCAATCCGATTTCAATCGCTGCAATATCACTTTGAACCACAGGTGGCGCCAAAACCAATGGAAGCGGGTCAGTTGAAGCCCAAATACGGCCTGTTCAGAATTCATCATAATCTCACTGAAAACTCTTCTCTTTTGGTATCTACAAAGATCTCACATATCTGCACACATTCTTCAGCCATCTTTCCTCTTTCTGCACAATGAGAAACTGCTTTTTTGATGTACACATGTGACACGATGATGTGAGGATTGAACAAGTAGTTTTGAGAATTTCAATTCTGA
>JAODXP020000499.1:0-18810 GCA_027497455.2 Sardinella longiceps | reverse complement strand
TGAGATGGTATTTCATTCTGCCATTCAACAACAGTTCCGTTGGCAGCATTTGTGCGTTACTTGGCTACCATTCAACTGTATTTCTTGACAAAGTAGGTGATGTTTGGGAATAGATATTTCCTGTTACTGTGGCTTTGTCTTATGAAACCAAGCAAGGTACGTGTGGTAGCCATTTTATAAAAAATAAGCCTTAACCTTGCTTCGTGCCAAACAACACCCTCTGCTGTGCTATACTGTAATACGTTTTGGAACGGCATGTCTGAACTTTGGTTCCGAAACGCTATAAAAGCCATTTTAATTCATTTTCATCCATTAGTACTGGACACAAGACTAAACCTAAGAAACCACAAAGGGCTCAGAATAGTGAGAATAGACTTGGAAGGTGAAGGCAACAGTGGCCTCAGTATATATAGGGACATTCAGGGTTGGAGAATAGAGGAATCAGACTCACTAAGGTGTCAAACTTCAGGAGATCTCTGGTTACATTTTTTACAAATGTCTTCATGGTGGTGAAACTAGTTGATGACACACTCCCAGACCCATCCAATAGGAATGCAATATCTGCAGCATCTGGTATGGGGAAAGATAAAGGTGATCTTTATCATGACTTACAGGATGTGCTCATGTCATGATGAGGGTAAAAAAAAATACTTACTCTGGGCAGTGGTGCAGCCACCTGTTCAAAAACAAATAAACAAACAAAAAAAAACATTTATGATATGCAACCAAGTTATGATATGCAACCAAGATAGCAAGATAGAACACATTTCAAGAGTTTCCATGTCAGGATTTCCAAATAGTTTGCTTATTGTATACGTTAATGGAGACATGTCTATTGTATACTATTCCTGAGCATATTTCATCATGTCACATGTCTCTTCTTGATGCGTCATACAGTACTGTCTGTCTACACCTCGCAGGCCTCATCTTTCATTCTCCTTCTTTCTGCTCACAAAATGTTTCCTTGTGGTTTGGATTACGCTGTGACCTGTGTTGAATGTTGTTTGTCTTGTTTAATGGCTTTGCTATTTTCTATTTCTGTCTGACAAGAACAATGGTTTTTGATTCATAAAAAATGAAGGAAATATTGGGGTCAGCCCAACTTAAGAGGCAAATGGTCTTAAGTTGGGCTGACACCAATGTGTGTGTGTGTGCGTGTGTGTGTGTGTGTGTAGACACACAAAAAATCTTGTTTCTTTGTCTTACAGAAACAAATCTGCCCTTACATTGAGCTCAAGTGACTATTTTGCTCCTTCTAACACTCTTACGGCATACAGCCAGACATGTAGCCAACTGCCTAAGTCAAATTCCTTTGTGCCTCAAGCTAGATCTACACAGAAATCACATAAAATTAGTAACAACTTGCCAGTAGGGGTAAAAACTCCTTCCCAAACAGATCTGTTGAAACTTACACATTGCCACCATGAAGAGACACAGTGGAAGTAGATTCATGATCCTGTTTCCCCTGTGAACATAATTTATAATGTGAATGGTAGCCTATGTTTGTTGATGTCATAATGTTAATGGTAGTCTGTGTTTGTTCATTTTTAACGTTGATATTTACACTCTGCACCGGAATACCAACTCTACTTTTATAGTGAAGTTCATGAGTTGTCGTTGTATTGTTACATCTTTAACCTAACATAAAACCCATGCTGTCTCAGGATTTGTTGTCACACTTAACTCTACAACAGGGGTGTCCAACAGGTATTGCCACCTGCTTCTGAGTAGGGGACATAACATTAGTCACAAAATCTATTAAAACAGATTCAAACATCCTGTTCTGCTTTACTGCTCTCTAGTGAGTATTTGTATTGGTAAAGTGCACCAAATTTGGCTATAACTCACAAAACAATGACACCACAAATTTAGATGACTCCTCAGATGTTAATTTGCACAGGGCTGTCAGGCGTCAGATAGTATATGTTAACATTCTTTTGCCATTCCAGTCTGTAAAACTGAGATAAAATAGTAGAGTAGCTCTTGGCCACACTGATTTAGCTGAAGTAGCTCTTGGAGGGAAAAAAAGTTTGGAGACCTCTGATGTAAAATACTCTATTACTCTATTACAACTTTATTGTTAGACACAAACAATGAACGTGAATTGCTGCAGGAAAAAGTCAAATTCTGGATGTTCCACTTCCCCAGTTGGATACAATCAATGACATGTAGAAAAAAATACCAAATTTTAAGATAGATACTGAGGACAATTATGATTAAGTAAAAAGGTTTCAAAGAATACCAAAAGAAACAACTAAGAAACCATTTATCGGTCAAATCCTACAATTTGGGTTGCTTTCTTTCTTTATCACAATGGACTGATGGCTATATGGTCAATCAAGAACAGAATAGAACAAAAAGTCATCACTCTCACCAAAGTCCCTTGAGCTGTTGTGTGGGAAACCTTCAGGCAATACAGTCATTCCACTTCTCAGTCAGATGTCAAATTAGATAACATTCTTGTTGTGCTAGAAGTCTGACAACTCCCACACAAATATGCAGTCACACGTGTAATACCTATTGTAACAGCTTCACAGATCTTGAAGGAGATATTGGGGGTGTGTTGCAAAAAGTAACAAGTTTTCTCGCCTAACATCACTACATACACAATTAATAAATTGTACTTTTTACATATTGTATTTTGATATGCATTACCACTTAAATATGTGTAAATGTTTCATTTTAAAATGGTTGGATCAGCCCTTGACCGATAATAGATTGTGCTGCATTCTTTTAGTTCGCTGATTGGCTCGGGGTGGATGTGGTCAACCTGAACAAGGTCAAAGAATCCTAGACCCTTGTACGAATAGAGGTGTAAACCAAGGGGTTGGTTATGACCAGGCTAAAATAAAGCCAAACCCTTACCAAAAAAAAAAAGAAGTTGCCGCAAAAATATGCAGCAAGATTGCTTTTTTGTTTTTGTAAGCGAAGGATTTACTCAAAACTCATTATGTAGACAATACCTGAACACCTGCCAAGTTAGTCATTTCCAGACAGCAGTTCCTTGTGACAGATTCTAGTGTTGACTTGACTTACGCAGCTTCTTCCTTACATCACATTTATATCATACTGTTCTTCTGCCATATTATATGTATTTTGTTTTTAACCTTACAGGGGTACCAAACTCACAAAATTGTTCTAATTAACTTAGGCTAAACTTGGTTACTCTGTACTAGAGTAGTATAGTAGAGAACAAATAGCATTATTATGTTATGACTCACCAAAGACTGTACATGGCAAGACTTCAGGCGTCTATAATAACACACATTGTTCTTAGTCTGTAAGACAGTCAGTTAGGGACATTCATATTTCCTTAAGACCTACACAGCTTGCCGGATCTTAAAAAGATATTTGTGGCTTTGAACAAAAAAAATGTCACAGTGCCACAATCACCATGCATGGGGTGGAACCTCTACAATGTTGATGAATGAGTGAACAGACCAAAAGGTATAGTTACAAAAAAACATGAAATAAAACAAAACAAAACAAAACAAAACAAAAAAACATCTAATCTTTAGATCTAAACTAAGGCCAAAGGATTCACCTGAAACCCATTAGTCTAGTAGGAAGGGGGGGGTCACATGCACCCGAAAGATATATTTTTCTAACCTAGCTTTTTGTAATCCTTAAGGTGTGTAGTAAATGGAGTTAGTTGGCCCAAGAGCCAATTTTTGTCCCATATATGATTTTTTTAACCATCTTCTATGGCCGACCTGGAATTTCCACTGTAAAAAATGAAAACTTAAAATCAACATAACTCCTGAACTATACATCCGACAACCATCATTCACCCCATTTTATGTTTGTCTTTTCATGGGGAATTGATTTGGCAAATGACTCAAATGATTAGATCTTGTTTGATGCAGAGCATTTTAAGTAAACACAAAAAAATCATATATTTTACCTAATCTGAATGGCAGGAACTCCTCCCGTATACACCCTATTGATATTTCCCCCCAAACTTTTGTATTTTCACAATCTTGAAAATGTGTACTAAACACAAATAGATGATATCCACCCTGAAAGTTTGTCAAATGTACGTTTATTCTGACATTTTGTTTGTTATCCTGGGTTTTCCCAAATGCTAAAAAGATGATGTAAAATCAACATAATGCCTTAACTATCCATTTTGCAGGGGTAATTGGCCATTTTTGTTGTTACATGTTGGCCTGAGGTATTGATGGAGATGGGTAGTGACAGGACTGGAGGATTTGTGGAGCATTATCACCCAAATAAATGCAAAAATGTTGTCAAATGTGTAGAATTAGCCTGGGAATACATGTTGCCTTGCACGCTTTCGCCATGTGAATCAGCATGGTGTCCATGAATGATATCTAGCCCTGCTTTTGGGATCCAATCACAGAATGGGAAGGGACTTGCCTGGGAGTACCCATGTTGCCTTCATTTCATGTACGTCAGTTGGTATACAGTAATTGATAAAATTGGATATAAGCTACGTACAGTTGACCTAGAAATCGGGATGTACTCTAGCGGCGGCAAATAGATTTGCTCAGCCCCTATGTCTAGACATAGGGAATTTGATTGGTAGGACACCATTGGCGTTCACTAATCACAACCCTCTCTGTGTTTAAGGGCGGGCTTCATCGAAATCAACGGTCCATTGAATTGGCCTTTACTTGTTCGTTCCTCTGATTGATCATAGGCTATCCTATAGCGTGCAGAGGCAGTTTGGAAGATAACTGTCTTGTTTCACCCACGATTGAGTTCGGTCTATCTATCAATGTCAGACTATACATTTTGGTGTTATAGGATGGCTTGCCAGATGTCTGTCTCTTCTTGGTATGGCCCCAGATCATGAATCCCAGAGGTGTGATCAGTTTAAACTATTAGTTAGGGAATGTTTGGCTTTTTCATTTTTCCATTACTTTGAATGATTTTTTTACCAATAGTTTTTTTTAACCATGTGTTCTTTCAGCTGTCCAGAAACATCTTACAATATATCCACTGGAATATTGCATAATCTGGAAATTAAGTAATGGTCATTTAGAACTGGTGACTTTGGCTTAAAGCAATAAGGGGAAATAAATTTACTCCTTATGCCACACCTTTTTGAAAGCATGCTTCACTATCCATGTATACAGCAATGAGTATTAGTAATATGGGCATATGCCCAATTTGACCCTCTGGAATAAAGGGAAGCAACCCTACTTCTTTTTTGAAAGCATATAACCTCATGTCATGTATCTTCTTGGGAGTAAGTTGGACCCAAATGCCAAGACAGGTACACTTTAAGCAGAGGACAGGAGCACACAGATAATATATGTAAATAAGATATGTACATGCTGACACAGGACTGGAGATAGGCTGAGAATAGGACAGGACAGGAATGTTACAGTAAACAACCCCATTCTAACGTAAGTTACTGGTTGCATACATTGGGTGATGTCATATATACAGTCGCTCTCCAAACGACTGAGGCTTTTGGCCTGGAGCTGATGTCGTCAGACGGTGCCCAACCCTCTCTGGGTATTTCAACCCTTAACCGCTACACCCTCCAGTTGGCGGGTCAGCAGTGGTGGCCAGGTCACTGCCCATCAGCTCCAGCCCTCCTCCTCCCTTTTAAACCACAGCCAGCAAGAGGCTCGTTCTGCTGCCTCCCCAATCCTATGCACAGCTGCCTTGCGCTCTCTGCCTGCCACGCCGAGTGTAGTGAGCACCGTCCATACAGAACGGCCGGAAACCCTCTACACCCCACCTCCATTGAAAATAGCCAGGCTTGCCAGCCTTTCTCCCTGCACTCCATGACGAGATCTTGATATTTCAGGCTCTTCCTCTCATGGGCCTCATCACAGCCTTCCTCCCATGGCACAGTTAGTTCCACCAGGATGATCTTCTTAGCCTGCTCTGACCAGATGACTATGTCAGGCCTCAAGGTGGTCTGGACAACGGGGGGGAAAGTGAGGTTCCTGCCCAGGTCAGCTGACATCTCCCATCCTTGTGCCCCCTGGAGGATGAGGATGCTGGTCCTTGTTCTCTTAACAGTGGACGTCTGCTCTCCTGCCCTGATGAACTGTACTGCTGGTACCTGTGCCTTGTTAGGTTGTGGTCTTCTCCTGGCCTGCTCTAGGATGTCTGCAATCATGCAGAGCACCTGGTCATGCCTCCACCTGTATCTCCCCTGGGCTAGAGCTGTTTGGCATCCTGCTAGTATGTGGGACAGGGTCCCCTTCTTCCCACACAGCCTGCAGTGTGGGTCATCCCTCAGGCCCCACCTTGCCAAGTTCACTGGTGAGGGCAGTGTGTCGTACACAGACCTTAGGAGAAAGCTCACACAGAATGGCTCCAGCCTCCCGAGTTCAGACCATGTGACCCTCCTGTTCGGGAGGTCCCATCTGGTCCATGTCCCCTGGGTGGCAAGTTCAACAGCCTTCGCCTTCCGCATCTCCTCCTCTTGGTGACGCACGTGACGCAGGAATGTTACAGTAAACATCCCCACTCTAACGCAAGTTACACACTATACACATCTGTCAACGGATGATGGAGGGCATGTCTGATGTAGGGGAGTGTTGAGTTAATTGGATGACGGATAAGTTACTGCCTGAAAAATGGAACAGTTCTCAACTAGCAATGGAGCCGTTGGAACTGACGAGCCCACAATGCTTCTTGAGAGAGCTCCAGCACTGACGGATATGTAGTGTGTCAGACAGCAGTAAGGGACAGATCCCAGACATCCCAAAATTAGCAGACTGGGTAGTCAGGTCTGGAGAAGGTCCGGCGGGAGGACCAGGAGGCCGGTAAGGCCAGGAGCAGAGGGTCAGGGGGAAGGCTGGGGAGAAGATCAGCAGGCCGGACCAAGAGGTGCAGAGAGTCCAATTACTTGGGACCGGGGCCTGTAGAAGACTCTAGCGGAGAAGTCAAAGGAACCACAGCTGGAGGAACCAGAGGGACCATAGCTGTGTCTGGCCAAGGAGCTAGAGGAGCAGTGTGGGCCAGAGCCGGAAAAGCGTCTGGTCGAGGAGCCAGAGCAAGTGCCTGGTGTGGTGCAGGAGCTGGAACTGGAGGAAGCAGAGGAGCTAGAGAAGCCAGAGCAGAGTCTGGGTGAGAAGCCAGGGCCGGCAGAGGAGCCGGTGTGTTCACTTCAGGTGCATGGGACGGCACTGAGTGTGGAGCAGGGACTGGAGTCAGATGCAGTGCTGGGACTCGTGTCAGGTGCGGAGCAGGGCTGCTGAGACACCCAACTCGAACAGGAGAGCTGTGGGCAGCCAGAGCAAGAGCTGGAAGGCTGCTGACTGCCAGACAAGGACACTGGAATGCTCATTGCAAGACTCCTCCTCCTCAGTAGTCCACTCATTTCCCTCCTCTGTGGCCCATGCACTCATCATCCTCACTAACCCAGTCACTGGACCTGTGGTGCCTCTCTAGCCAGTGGTCCTCAGCCAGCCTGTCCTCACAGTCTGGCTCCCCCAGCCAGTTGCTGCCCTCACACCACGACCAGCTGGAGTATCGTGGGACACCGCACTGGATGGCTGAGGATTATATTCTACATCCTATATCCTATATTCCACAAGCCCATGGAAATTGGATGTATAGTGTATACCCATTATTACTAATGGTCATTGCTGTATACATAGATAGTGGAGAGGGTGCCTGCTTTCAGGTTAATTTCCACTTAATGCCTCAGGTCCAAATCTTTAAGCCAAAATCACCAGTGCTAAATGGCCATTACTTAATATCCAGAATATGCATCCCAGTGGATAAATTGTGAGGTGTTTGTTAAAGCTAGTGGTAAAAAATTAGTTGACAGAAATGCAATATATAAACAACTTGTTTAAACTTTAAGAAAACCACACCTCTGGGCTTCATGATCTGGGGCCATACCAAGAAGAGGCCATTCCTGGGTATCTCTGAATTGGCTTAATGGCACTGAACTAGCCCAAATGACAGCAATGAGGACACCATACAAGGAAACATGGTTTACGATTGTCCAGAGCCATGGGCATTACGAAGGTCAATCATAAGCATCTGCACGTTAGCCTGGCAAGCCATCCTATAATACTAAAATGTATAGTCTGACATCAATAGACAGAATGAACTCAATCGTGGACGAAACAATGCAGATATCTTTCAAACAGCTTCTACACACAATAGGATAACCTATAATCAATTGAGGAACGAAAAACATGTAAACACCAAAAGGACCGTTATTTTTGGTGAAGCTCGCCCTTAACACATAGAGTTGTGATTGGTCGAACACCATTGCCGATCAAATTATGGCTTGCTACTAGACGAACTGGCTGAGCAAATCTATTTGCCACCACTAGAGTATGTCTAGATTTCTAGGCTATCTGTATGTAGCTTATACCCAATGGTATCAAGTACTGTATACTAGATGATATACATGGAATTAAGTGCGCAAGGCAGCATGGGTACTCCAAGGGAAGTTCCTCCCCGTTCTGTGATTGGATCCCAAAGGTAGGATTAGAGATCAGTCATGGACACCATGCTGATTCACATAGTGAAAGCTTGCAAGGGAGCATGGGTATTCCCTGGCTAATTCTACACATTTGCCTACATTTTTGCATTTATTTGGTTGATAATGCTCTACAAATCCTCCAGTCCTGTCACTACCCATCTCCATCAATATCTCAGGCCAACATGAAACAACAAAAATGGCCAATTAACCCTGCAAAATGGATAGTTAAGGCATTATGTTGATTTTACATCATCTTTTTGGCATTTGGGAAAATCCAGGATAACAAACAAAATGTCAGAATAAACGTACATTTGACAAACTTTCAGGGTGGATATCATCTATTTGTGTTTAGTACACATGTTCAAGATTGTGAAAATACAAATGTTAGGGGGAAATATCAATAGGGTGTATAGGGGAGGAGTTCCTGCCATTCAGATTAGGTAAAATATATGATTTTTTTGTGTTTACTAAAGATGCTCTGCATCAAACAAGATCTAATCATTTGAGTATTTGCCAAATCAATTCCCCATGAAAAGACAAACATAAAATGGGGTGAATGATGGTTGTCGGATGTATAGTTCAGGAGTTATGTTGATTTAAAGTTTTCATTTTTTACAGTGGAAAATCCAGGTCGGCCATAGAAGATGGTTAAAAAAATCATATATGGGACAAAAAATGGCTCTTGGGCCAACTAACTCCATTTACTAGACACTTTAAGGATTACAAAAAGTTAGGTTAAAAAAATATATCTTTCGGGTGCATGTGACCCCCCCCTTCCTACTAGACTACATTATGCAGACTACACCTAAACACCTGCCAAGTTAGTCATTATCTCCAGGGAGCAGTTTCTTGTGACAGCCTCTTATGCTGATTTACCGTCAGTGTGTAGTTCTTCCACTTGGATGCATCTCAATAAAAAGCCATTACCAAGTTATAATCTCTGGGGAAACTATTGCCTATACAGTGTGTATGATTTAGTCAAACTAAAACGAATAGACATTGGAATGAGTGAATCTTACAACCTTGCATGCAGTTTGTATGCTTTGTGTCAAAACTGCTGAATATATTCTGAATGCTGAATATTATCTGAATATATATTATACTTAGGCTAGCATAATATATTATATCTAAGATATATCTGACGTTTCGTAGAGCTCATGGAGCGCTGATGAGAGGAGGAGGGGAGGTGGATAAGAAGTGATGTTTATTTTGGCATTTTAAAAAATTAGGATAGCACTTACATAGTCCACAAACACAATTAATCATTGTTTGCCATTAAAAAAGTTCCTAATAGCCCTTTAATTAAAATAAAACATTAGTTAACCATTATAGACTAAGTAAACAAATTGCAGAAGTGGGTGGGTGTGTGTGTTAATGTGTGTGTGTGTGTGTTCATGTGTGTGTGTGTGTGTGTGTGTGTGTTCATGTGTGGCTGACATCCTGGTCCTTTAAAGGTGCAATATGAGTTCCTGTATGGTTTCAGAGTAATTTCACTTTTGTCGCAAATCGTAGGCATCTCCCCTTGCTGTCTGCCCCCTGAATACAATCCGGTCTGTAATCATCAAACAAACAAAACAAAATAACTAACATAACAGTGTTACGTGAAGTCTTATCGATGTAGGTGAATTGTATACCCTACTTGTGAGGTTGACCCTGTCTCAACTTGATGTTGTTGAATTGTACTCCTTTACTGGTGAGGTTGAGTCTGTCGTAGCTTGATGCTGGTAAATTGTACTCCTTTGCTTGCAAGGTGCTCTCTAAACTAAGAAGGAACAGATGAAGAAGTGTGAGTAGAATGGTTTCTTATTTAAAGCAATGGTTCGGCGTCATTGAACCATAGCCCAAGCATAGTGGAACGAATGAATTTGGAGCAACATAGACTGAACACAATGGCAAACAATCAGATTACATTGAGTCAATGGCATTCAAAATCTTACTTGCAGTTTTGAATGTTGTATGATCCATTGACTCAATGGAAAGTGCTCGTTCGCATTTGCGTTCAGCCTATGTTGTTGCAAATTCTCTCATTCCCCTCTCTGGTGAAGTCAGCAGACTTGTACAACAGGGCTGTTCCTGAATGACGCCAAACCATTGCTTTAAAGGTGAAATACAGTGGATGTGTTCTAGCTTTTTCTCTCTGAGGTCAAAAAAGAAACTGTTCAAATCTGATAGGTCAATGATGAGCTGAGATGCAAAATTATAGTCATATGCTATGACTGAAATGATCGTTTTTTACCAAATACTGCCGTCTCTCTAGTCTGACATGTCAGAATAGTGGCCTGGGGGCAGAATCTTTCAAACTGTCTCTGCATGCAATAGTGCTACAACCTATCATTATGGCCATAGACAACCCTTTCTATGGCTCTGGGTACAACAATTCATAGGGATGAACAAACAACGTTAAACCTGCCCAATGATTCCCTACCTACATAGAGTGTTGTGATTCAAGAACTTTGTCTTGACCAATCAGCTGAATAGTAAGCTAACAGACTATTTCTTTTTCACGGAAGTTATTCTCTAAAATGACCATGAAAGCAATGATAAAAAAAATCCTCTCGATGCCATATTGTTGATATCTTCAGTAGGTGCATAATAAACGGCAGGCCTGCATCACTCTGTCGACAAGATATTCCTCAATAATTACCACCTCGCAGAACATTATCCAATTAGCCTAGCAAGCTATACCCATACAGAATAGCAAGATCAATTTGCTGCCGCTAGGGGGTCTAGATTTCTAGGCAATTATCCAATTGCCTACAAGGCCCTACTTAACTAGCTCTAAACCCCTTAATCCTCACCCCTTACCCTAGATTTAGGGGGCTGACATCATTGAGTGCCAAAAAAGACCTCTTGAAACATACAGGACAGGACAGCAGATTTTTTTACTCACTGGCTTCAGAATCTTCTCCTCAATAGCAGTTTCATTTAGACTTTCAGTTGATAAAACCTGTAGTCGCACACCGACCACTTCTTCTGTGGAAAACCAAAGCAGTAAAAACTGGGGTGAAAATGCTGTTTTGTACACATTTACACACTCTCACAAACACCTTCACATTTTTTGTATGAAATTGACTTATTAAATCCATATTTAAAAGTTAAAGTGAACAGAGGTGCGAAACATCGTCAAATTTAGTGGAGGTTCCATCCATGTCTGTATCGTTTAGGATCCATTAGGCCAGGGTGCGATTTATGAAAAAATCAGAGGGGGGATGATTCTGAAACGGCATTGCCAAAACAAAAAATAAAAAATTCTGCTAATAGTATGGTTACAGCGCAGTGTCTGATGCCTCCTGAAGTTGGGTAGGTCCTTCTGCAGTTCCTGTGACTGCTGCGTGTTGAGCGCAACATTTTTCACAAAACTTAGAAACTCTCTCGTTCAGACTTAACTCTCCTGCTGCTTACTGTGTGTTAAATAGTTAAATAAAGTGCTGCAGATTACATTGTTTAATGTTGCCGACAATAGTCAAATTACTTTGATATCTCAGAGATGTGTTGACCCAAGTCATTCGTTGGATCCGACGGTATGCGCGGATTAGGGCGCTGGAGACGGTAGCCTAAACAATTTGTTTTTTGCAAATGTGAGGAAAGCCAGGCATAAAAAAAATAGCCAATGCAAATAGGACCAGCTAGGCCTTCCTTGGGTATTGTTGAAGCATTTTGCCTAGATTATGCCATTTCTTGGTCATTTTCCACTACTGGCTGAATGACCTAAAAAAAATTGTCATCCCCCGCGATTCAGAAGGATATTTTGCCTGATACGTTGACAGTAGGCCTACACGCATTTCATATCAAACTTAAATTATGCTTATGACAAACAGTTCGTTTTCTTTTGCACAAAGTTGTTCAAGCAATGTGATAACATCATGAAGTTTCCTTTCGTTTTCCAAGTCTTTCCTTTCGTCTTTCCAGTAAGAAAAAAAACACCTGCGCATAGGCTGAAGTTCGCAGCAAAGTTCGCCAGTTGTCACGCACGCAATTCAGGACACAGGACGCATTTTTTTACATTTTATAATTCGCTTGTTTATGCGCGCTAGGTGTTCTTTAGTCACATCACAGGGCTTGCATACTGTCATGAGATATCAAGGAGGGATAAATGTTATCCCCACCGGAGATAAAATTATTCAAGCAGAGGCAGGGATACCAAAACCAGAAGTGGGGAATTCTGAGCCATCCCCCCAACAAATCGCACCCTGCATTAGGCATTAAGGCCAAAGAGTCCGAAACATCATGCTTGTTACACATTGGACCAGTAACACAACCTGTCAAAACATTTTCCTCACACATTTATGTTTATTTATACTGTAGGAAATTCAAGAAGCACTCAGTAAGGATTTCTAGTAAAAGTAAAGAGAAAGTTTTGGCATGAGGGGTCCACCTTTAGCTGGGCAAGGTGCTAGGTGCTATTCATGGACTACAAAACCTCATGATCCATAATATTGGTGTGGTAATACTGGGCATCAGTGACAGCATCAGCTTTAACGTTTGCCCTCTAAGTATACTGTATGGCCCACCTCACAAGTCAAGTGTTTACATCACCTCCAAGTCACTGTGTCTTCTGATCCATCTCTGGGTAGAGCCAATGTGTTTTCATTCTCTGGCAGTACAGTAAGATTGAGTGATCTAACGTTGATATCACACACATATTGATACCTGCTACAGGGATGATGCTCTCCTCCAGCTTGCTGCTGATTAGGTTGAGTGCCTCAAAGCTGTCCACTGTGAACACGTGTTCCGAAGCTGGTTTGGATGCGGTGGCATTGAGCTCCGCTACAGCAGATGGAAGGCTAAAAGCATTTCCAACCTGTCATATGACGAAGAGAATTTGCATCTCACATTAGGGTAGATTCTCTCAGGTAGGGCTGGGTGATTAATCAAAAAGTTAACCAACAAATAAACACTCCAGAAAAGGGACTAAACATGCTAAAAAGTTATAATTCTTTTTTAATTGCCCTGCCCAACTATAAGAACTGTTTCCTATAACTGTTTTAGTCCAGATCATGGGACCGGTATAAAAGGCACTAGAAATAGATGAGGACTGCAATGCAGATTTGTAAGCATTGATAATGAAATCAATGTGAATATGAAGCACCTCATACCCCAATAAGATATCTAGTGATGTTCTTTGCATCAGCCTGTGCTGTGACAGTTGGAATCTGTGCAGAATCGAAAGACCGGCCATCTGTGATGACAATGAGGAACCTTCTGGCATCAGGTCTTGCTCCAGCAGATGACACAAACAGAGTGTTCCTGTGTAAATAAATAGATTCAGAGGCCTACTTTATTAGCCTACTGTATATTTCAGTGGAACACCGGAGTGCTATAAGAAACCGTGTACAAACAAGCTCTGTGGATTCATGATATATGCAATACTGTTCAAGAGCTGCTTCATATGTAAATATACAGATTCATGATATATGCAATACCATTCAGGAGCTGCTTTATATGTAAATAAACAGATTCATGATATATGCAATACTGTTCAGGATCTGCTTTATATGTAAATACACAGATTCATGATGTATGCAATACTGTTCAGGATCTGCTTTATACAGTATGTAAATAAACAGATTCATGATATATGCAATACTGTTCAGGATCTGCTGTATATTGTAAATAAGCAAATTCATGATATATGAAATATTGTTGAGGAGCTGCTTTATGTGTGGAATTGCTTAGTGAAGACCTCTGAAAACTAAAAGGGTGTGAAGGTCATTCTACGAAATATAGTAAAATGCGCTTCAGGAAAACATTTGCTACCCTACCTTTAAGGTGTCAGGGGCTGTTATAAAAATGGTCAGCCTACACAAATCTTCTTCTACAACTCACACTAGTGTCCGGATGGCACTTGCTGTATTTGTTCCTCCGGATATTTTACTGATGCTGTCCACCTGACTCTCCCATCCTGCTCTATTAAAGGTCCGAAAGTTCACATGGATGGTGGCCCGGCGGGAATACTGCGCAAAGGCAAACTGCACAAACAAAATTAAAAATGCTCTGCAGATGGTACAACATCCCCCTGACACATAAATGGATAATTGATTAGAACAATTCTCTCAGTTATTTTAGTGTCTGGAGTTCATCCTTAAAGTGATAGTTCGGCATCATTCAAGCAGCTCTGTTGCATGAGCATGCGGACTGCTTTAAATAGAGAGTGGAAGGAAAGAATTTGGAACAACTTAGACCGAATACAAATGCAAAATACTTAAATTATATAGCAGTCAGAGGTGGCTCAGTGGTTTAAGTGCCCATTTACTGCGGTGGGCCTAGAATGTTTTACTGTGTGGTATACCCGAAGTATATTAATTCAACAGTTACACATTATGTAGGCCTATGTGGAAGATTGTAGACTAAACAGAATTGAATCCTGCTGTACTTGTAGGTAACGCTTTAAATTACAATGTGAAGTACTGAGTAAGAATGGCGTAACAATAAATAATTTACCAGCATACGTATGCTATAATTTATCTCTTGATATGTTTTATGTTGTTCTTACCTACTTCTTACGCGGTACTTAATGGGCCGTAATTTAAAGTTTCATGATCATGTAATATACTGTATTCTCATACAGGACAAAAGACTAGGGGCAATTCCACGAAAAAGTAAACCTCACCTTAAAACTTCAAGTCTCATCTACACGAACATACAAATTCTTTAAGAAAACTTCCAATACAAAAAAGTATTGCCTCGATGTAAATAATCATCTGAGCAAGTTTCGAAAGGATATCTATTTGTTAAATTTTTTACCCTATTCAGCCATAATGTAAGTCTATGGAGGGGCTTATAAGGGGCATAAGTGGGTGATAACACACACAAAGCTGCAATGCTATCAGTTATTTTTTATTGTTTTATTACTATTTCTGTCGTTATAGGTGAAAATCCACCATTCACAATTGTTTTGTATGGTTTTGGAAGGTTTTTCCAGGCGTCACGTCCATAACGTCACGTCCATAACGCCATTTCTCCCAATGAAAACCAACTTTTTTACATTTACATTTGAAATTAAGTCTTTCTCTGTGTTCACTGAGGTGTCCTGTTTGGTGTGAATGTAGTAATATTTACATTTCTGTAGAAATTTCACACACTACACACCAAAAACTACTCTCTCTCAAAAGTTTGTCCGTTTTTCGTCACGTCCATAACGCAAATTGAAAGGCTCATATCCTTATAATGTAAATCATGATATTATTTTTTTTTGTTTGCCTATATTCAGCCATGGAGGTTGCATAAGAATATGAACAAAATTGTGAAATACTGCTAGGTTTGCGGAGGTTGTGGCATTTTGTTCATTAATAATGCATGAAAATGTCACGTCCATAACGCTGGAATTGCCCCTAGACTGTTTCCAGTGAAAGAGGTATTTCCAAATAAAAAGAAATGCACCAACTCCGTGTTAACAGTCTAACAAATTTTGAGTCTGAGTCTTACTCACTAAGGTGTCAAACTTCAGAAGATCTCTGGTCACACTTTTCACAAAAGTTTTCATGACGTTAAAACTGGTCGATGACACACTCCCAGACGCATCCATTAGAAAGGCGATATCTGCAGTCTCTGAGAAGGGAAGCAGTCACAAATGATTGCAGTAGCCTATATTATGAATGTCATAAGTGTCATAAAGTGAAAATAGGCTACTCACAATGATTGACTTTTTAGTTTTAATTTTGCCCATTCATGTTTCTGTGTCTATGTACATACTGTATTGAAAGTATGGAGAGTTAACATCTGCAGGAGAAAGATTCCTTGTATATGGTGGTATATTAGCTGCCACTGATTAGGGTGGCAGCTAGCAGATCAGATGAACTCCACTTTGCTCCCATAGACATGAACTAATACTAAATATCTTGCTTTGAAAAAAGATCTTTGCCGTTGAAGAGCATAGTAGAGACAGGGGGAGGGACCAACGAGTTGTATGATCTTGAATTTTTTTTGCCTCTCAGAATTACGTAGACTTGCTGAATACAGTTTTAAAATTCAGAATTCTGATGATTAGGAGGTGTACTTACCCTGAGCAGTGCCACACACACCTGTTGAACAAAGAAATCAAATTAATGATATTTGCTGGAACAATTAAGGCCATTTTTTTCTAGCACTCTTTGCATAATAACATGCAAAAAACATTCCAGTAAGTGTACAAACAGACAGTTTTGTAAAGAGTTCTGTTGAAGCTTACTCATCGCTAGACACAGAAGACACAGTGGAAGAAGATTCATCATCTGTATGCCGTTTGTGACCAGATCTTGTTACAGTATGTCCAACTGTAGAAATAAATGTAGCCTAATGTTATTGTAGGAACCATAGTTAAAACACACCTGCCTTCAATCTGAAAGAGAAATACAAACAGGTCAGATAGTGCAACCCACTACCTCTCAATGACAGTAACCTTTGGAATGGCTGGCTATGTTGAATGTCTAACATTAACAGTAATGGCATGTATTTAGTGTTATTTTGATGAACTATGCGGTCATAGTTTAGGGAACATTCATCTCTTTTTCTGACTGTTTCATCATGATAGTAGTTTAGTTGGTGATGTTTTTCAACAAAAATGGAGTTAGAGAACTGTACAATACAAATAATTATATTGAAGATGCTTGAAGATTATAACAATGTTGTTCATGTAGATATTTATGAGGGGTGAAGGGCTCCCATGTCTCATTTGCTTGGGGCCCCTTAAATATCTTAAATACTTAAAACGGCCCTGGTCCTGGGGCAGGGCAAAACCTGAGCTAAACTATAAACTAGTTTAAGCTATAGGCTATATGTGTATCTAGTGTACTGTTAAGGTGCCTACACACCAAAGATCTACATGAGTATACAAACAGCTTGTATCTCTGGGTCTTCCCAAGTTGTGGGCTTCCATGTGCATTCTTTGGAAAAAAAACCCCAGTAAATTCAGATTTAGATTAATTTAGATGTTAGATGTGTCAAATGTTATTACCCATTTTTGAGTCAGCAAAGGTATAAATTCAATGCATTTCAATTATAGAATGTTCAGTTTACTACCATGGAATGTTATAGAATCTCTGAATGTTCAGGTGTGAAACAGCCCCATACATCAACATCATGCCAAACGATTTTGCCAAATTTCAGCCAAAATGTTGCAAGATTTGATAAAGAAAAAGGTTGCAAAAACAAGAACATATCCGGGGAGAAATTAGGTCAAAAATGCTTTATAAGGACAGATACGGTTGTTCTCACTAATGATCACATCCCTATATTCACGGAAGATTATATTCCAATTGACTTGATTCCTATGACATACAATCAGGGTATTTACAGTCATTACTTAGTAAAGTCCTGTAAAGTTCAAACTATGTGGCTACCCACTGCAAAGAAAACATGCTCAGATCACTGAGATTGGCCAGACTCTTTGCTTAAAGCGAAATGAAAGATTAGATTAGCTTCTATTGGCAATGAAAAACAATGAAAAAAAACACAATTCTTACCAATATATCCTGAGCTGTTCTGAACCTTCCGTCGTCTAATGCGGTTCACTCTCATTCTCACTCTTTCAAACAGGATACCCTTCATATTTGTTAAGCAGACACATACCACATGAAATATGCGGTCACGCTGCTTTCTAATGCAACCATTACTGGAAAAGCACTCGGAGAGCGCAGACCTCCGCCACTGACATGATTTGAATTTCAGACAGTGTTCCGGATCACTGACCAGCATCAAAACTTAATCCCTTCTTCTTTGTCCCAATATCCTCTTAGTCCAAAAATCTCATCCAATATCATCCAAATCTGTGCAGTACTTCAAACTAAAAACACACAAAAAACACTAAACACACACAAAAAAAAAACAGACAAACTGGCAAAAGGTAACCTCCTTGGCTGAGGTAATTAGCTGATCGTCGCCCAACTAGATCTACAGTAATTTAAATCATGTTGATGCTTAGTTGCGGAATCACACCCTGATGTTCTCTACAATACTGTAGTGGATAATAGACTCATTGGACTGATGATGGGAAGTCCATTAGGTGTGTATTTACTTTAGCACTAGAGTTTGTCCCAAACCTGGATTTAGGATGTGCACAACTCTTTCTCTGTAACTGGTAAAAACCTGACAGTTTGGCACCATATTCCCTATGCAGATTGCACCTGGACATCTGCCGCTTTAAACATGTTATCAACAAATTGTTGTACAATACCTCCGTGTCATAACTACACAAACATAATTGAAATGAATGTGTGCCACTGCCTTGCTTTCATCATGTGGCTTAACTACTGAGATGGAATGCGGCCGCGCAACAGGTGCATAACTTCCATGGTCGTCTCAAGGCATGTGGGGGCCTGGACAGGGCAGTTTCAAGGTACTTTGGGGGCCCCAAGCAAACAGGACATGGGGGCCCTTCACTTCCCATAAACACATAGGCT